>VDFB02219814.1:16055-38790 GCA_007258455.2 Sequoia sempervirens
GTTTATAATAGATTTAATACATCACATATAATATCCCCGAAAATATTGCATTACAATTTCATCAATATGCATTCTCACCCATTACTACTTATCAAATCCTTATACAAAACATATCCGCCTATAATCCCATTCAAGCATTTTAATTAATTCCTTGAATTAAAGCTAAATAGAATCATACATACCACAACAGTGAGATGAACGAAACAACCCTTAGTTATTTATTCAAAGTTTAGATATGCATGTGCACGGAGAGACATGAGCTCTAATTTCATTTCAACTCAAATGCTAGTATTGTTATATAACATTAAATCTCTATGAACTCAAAACCTATTACATAATGACTCAAAACCCAAATTGTATTTCTCTAAAACCATCGGAATTTACAATTCACTATGCAACTTCACCTAGACTCGATAAAAATTATTCAACCTACAACTTATCAGCCTTGAACCTTCTCTATAGAAAATGAAGGAGCAAACAAGCACCGGGCCAGAAAGTACACCTATCACCAGTCAATTGGAGCACCTGGTGATATTCCAAAATTTGTTACAACAGCCACCACCTTGAAAAATATTCTTGTTCAAAAATCATTACAACAGCAATCATCCTGGAGCATATTCTCGTTCATCATGTCGACGGAGGAAGGTTGATGCAATAACCAAAAACCACGTGAAACCCACACCAAGAAAGTCATCCATACAAAACTAGAAACGTTGTAACCGCAGCATCTGATTTGCCACCTGTCGATAGCCCACTCTTTTTACTCATCATCATTCAAATACTTAGACACCCACCTCTGGTATTCTTCGTCAGTTGGCCAGTCAAAATTAATCACCTCATTTACTTTTGTACTATAAGGCATATACTTTACTACTACCTGATTAGCATCCTTTCAAAAGATTCCAAAAATGAGCCGGTACCAATAATCTTATCCATACAATTCACCAACAAATCATAATCTGAGTCATCACAAATTATTTTAATTTGATTATTGATAACTTTGCTTGCTTGATCCTACCATTGTTGGAGTGTTCTGATTTCCCCCTGCTCATCAGTTATATCAGGTAACAATTTGTTACCCCAATCATTGAAGTTCTTTACCAATTCCCTAATCTTCCTACTTAGATCATCTGGTAAGGTCTGAAAACCTTGCAATGATTTAACTAATATATAAGTAGGCTTCAATGATTGGGGCATGTTATTTACATCAAACCTTGAGGCTTTATTCATAACATCTAGATCATTTTCCCTAGGGATCCAATTTTGAATTATTGGAATCACTATCCCCTGATCCCTATCAATATTCTTTATTGCTTCAAATAGAAAAGAATACAAAGAATGTTTAGAGGGAAGTTTATTATCCACCTTTTCATTTAAAAGCTCCAAAACAATAGTAACAATTTCTTTTTCTTTTGAAAGAAACCCCTCCTCTTTTACCCTTAGTGATGTCTGTAATTGATCAATTTTCTGCATGAGCTACCTCTTTGTTGGATCAACAGAGCACTCTGTTTCTTCATCAAATTGTTCTAGAGGAGGGGTAAGCAGGATTTTGAATGGGAGACCCTGGTGTAGAAACATTTGGAGAAGCAGGAGGCATTGACCCTGCTGTGGGAGGTGATGTGTTGGTTCCTGGAGCATTGGATGTTTCCCCAGTATGTCTATACTTGAACCTTTCTACTTCAGTTTGCAACTCAACATTCCTCTGTTGCACTTTACTATATTCTTCAATTAAAATGTTATACTTCTCCATTAGGCTCTTTCTTTCAGCCTCCTCCATTTCAACAGTCTTTTGGGCCCAATTGGCCACATTCACAATTAAACTAGTGGCTTCGGTTGTTGTAGTCTCTGAAGCCCTCTTTATTATTAATCCTCCTTTGAAATTGGATTAGTATCAGCAATGTCTGGCTTTCTTCCTTATGGAGCCAATGCCCAAATTTCCAAGGTCTCATATTCTTCATTGAAGGAAGAGTTTTGTAATGCTACCTTAACTTCTTCTTCATAATCCTAAAAAGGATTCTTTAACTTTATAATGGCATTGAAATCCACTGCATCTACGATGTCCCATTCAGGCAAAATCAAAACACCAACCTGATTCACTAGTTGTCTTCTTCAGGAGTGATGTTTTTGAACTCTTCCATTAGTTCAACTTTCGCTTCATCATTCTCTTGATCTGACCTGTCAAGCCTTAGTTCTCTTCTCTCCTTGCATTTATTTTGATATTCCTCAAATTCCATCCTCCATGCCAATTGCAAGAATACAGGAGTCTTTACAAATGCATTGTCATCTAAGAACTCCTTGCAAGCCTCCATTCTTGCATCCTGCACACTCTTACCCTTCATATCCAAATCAGATAGAACCAATTCAGCTAACCTAGGAGGGGACGACATACCAACCTGCATGTCTTGATCAATAACAATAATTTCATCTGTGAGATCCTCATCAAGGTGATCAGTTCTTTGCCTCTTAGGGCTTGGCTCAAGTGGTGGTGATGGGGGATTGCGCTCTAGTGAAGATTTTAATTCAATGATTTTGACAGCCCCAGGTACTTTGAATTTTGGGCCTGGTCATAAAGGGGCCTTCATTATTTTCTTCCCTTTTCAGTCTACTTCTTCCTCATCACTGCCAGTATCCCTTTTCCTCCTACAGATGGGTCGCCTTTCTGCAGGCTGACATACTGGCCTTGTTTCAATTGGCATATCACTTTGTCCTTGCATATCTAGACTTAGCATTAAATTTATCTTTTTGGTTGTCAAGGTGTCCATTATTTCCTTGAAATTCTTCATTAAAAAATCAATTCTCTTGTGGTATGGAGTGAATTCCATCAATGGATCATACATCTGATCCATTTCATGCACAATATCTAGTATTTTGCTATAAGCTATCCACTTTTCTCTATTCAATTCCTGTCTATTTAAATCAAATTCATTCCTGATCAGATCCTCAGATAAATTGAACTCATGTGCAAATTTGCCACCTTTTATTCCTTGTCTGAAAAGAGCAAAGAAACCTTTAGGATCATGTTGTCGCTGTTGTCAAATAAAGTTTGCACCCTTGCTAAGCAATCAACTATAGCAACCTATTGACACATGGGAACACTTCGAGGTTGGGGTGACTTGGGAATGAAGTGAACCTCCAGATTATGGGCTGGTTCCCCTTAAGATATCTTGGGAAGACAGTAGAATGATAAAGGAAAAGAGTAAGAAAGATGTACTTGAATCCAAAACCTATCACTAACAGGGGATACACCAAAGATAAACATATGACAATACTGCAAAAAACTCATAGAAAATCTTAATAGAGCTAAACAATCTCACAATACAGAGATTTATGTTTACAAAACGAGTCTATGTAAGGTTTCGATTGTTCTAATGCTCAGCACAAAGGAAAATGAGATGTTTTCACAGATATAATATGCAAAAGAAAGAGATCGCTAACATAAACTAAATTTGTGACATAATATCATTTGCATTCAGCACTAAAGGAATTTGATCAAATAAAGGGATCACACAAATTTTAATCATGCGACTCACAAGCAATACTGAAACAACAAAGAAAAATTGAAAAGAAATGACTTTCTATTAAGAAAATCAAGAGTCCCTGTGTTACAGGTCTGCAATATTATCAAAAAATGAGTTACAAAGTCTGAATAATGCTCTTCGCAGTCTCCTAACTCCGAACTGCCTTACAAAAAGGCAAAAATGCCATATATACACAAGTGAGGTCAGCCCCTTAGGGCTTACAAAAAATATCAAGCTCAAAAAGATCTATCCACAGATTTTTTGGGTGAATTCAATGCAGGCCCCTGCGTGTCCATGACGGTGAAGAGTCATCTCTGTAGAAGCTTTTCTGATATTTTGTAGCTACCGCATTTATTGATCCATCGTGTCCTATTTAGCTACTTTGGTTGCACCTTCAATGCCCTGAGCTCACTCTAATTTGTGTGGCATTCACCCAGGGTTGACATTCTCTGTTCTGCCATGGCTCGCCTCAGCTCCCCCTGGTTGGTTGAGTGTTTTCCACGTGGGCTTTACAGCTGGTCAAAAGTCTTTTGAAAAGAATCGCATCTCAGTGAGACACTGAAAGTGTCTTGCCGATGTGATTATATCATTTGGCAATAATCGGCATAGTACGTGACAGTCGATGAGAGTTCATATTGAGCTCGATCAGTCATACCGATACTAGTGAGGCCGTCGGCAAGACACAATTCTGTCGTTGGGATATCATGGCGAAAACTCCATGCTTAGCGAAGGCATCAGTTTCGGAGAGACACACTACACTCAGCGAGACCTCCCAGCGATGTTGAATCTCTCTTTATCGAAGACAAAATGTTA
This sequence comes from Sequoia sempervirens, assembly GCA_007258455.2. NCBI lineage: Eukaryota > Viridiplantae > Streptophyta > Pinopsida > Cupressales > Cupressaceae > Sequoia > Sequoia sempervirens. Next base: position 20,387 of record VDFB02219814.1, read on the forward strand.
TTCTAAGACCCTGTGTCTTCTGTCGGTGATACCTCTTCAATGTCACCCTGAACACACTTTATTCTATCAAGCTCTTCTTCCTTTCACTAAAACTTAATCAAGTCGGTAGGACCTCATGGCGATGCCCCATAGTCCTACCAATATCTACTTTTGTCGCTGAGACACCCACACTTTTCTGAGACCTCTTGTAGAATCTCTTTTCCTTCGGCGAACTCTTCATTCGACAAGACACCTGGCGAGACCCTTCATGTCATTGAGACATTGGCTTGTCGGCTAGACCTCCCGGCGAACTCCTTAACTCTTGGCGATGAGCTACTTCTTTTGGTCGGGGAGACATCGCACCTTCGCCAAGACATCATGGCGAAACCCTTTTCTCCTGGCGAGCTTCCTTCGTGTTGCTGAGACTTTATATCGAAGTCTCCCTACTTCGTTGAAAGTTTACCTTGAGTTCGGAGAGAGCTTGCTTGGTCGGCAAGACATCCTGCCGACCCCACCCTCATTCTATCTGAGCTCTTCCTTTCCTTCGCTGAGACTCCGTCGGTTGGGAAGAGCTCATGGCGACTTCACTTACCTTTGCCGAGAGCCTTCATTCTTATCGGGGAGACATTCCCACTTCGGCATGATGCTACGCCAATGCCAAATGTCCTCGGCGAAGTCCTTCGTGGTCGGCAAGACTCCTGCCAAAGGCAAACATACCGAGGCCTCCTGTCATCGGCAAGACATTGGCCTGTCAACTAGACCTCTCGTCGGGCTCCCTATCTCTTGGCGAGTTTCTTTCTTTTTGGTTGAGAATCTTCATAACTAGTGGGGCGAGGGCGAGACAAAACCAGAATCGGGACCAAGAGGAGAAAAGGGGGTTTAAACCAAGACAGATGAATCCTGGCAGAACTGGGACTGGGACCAAATCTGGGCCTGAAACTTTCTTCAAGTTTCAAGTTTGGATTCCGTTCTGATCCTGCCTTCGACAAAACTCAAAACACGAAGGAAGAAAAAGAAAAACATAAGGGGGAACCAAGTAGGAAGAGACAAACCTCGATCCCATGCCACAAAGAAAAGGAAAGAGGAAGGAGCAGGACCGGGGCCAAAACCAGAACGAAACCAGGAACCAAAACTTTTGGAAAAGTTCCAAGTTTGGGTTTTGTCCTGCTCTCGGGCCCTGGAAAAGAAAAGACGCACAAAGGAAGGAAGGCGGGATCGGAACTAAAACCGATCCCGGGCAAAACACAGCGGGGGTAGGGCCAGAAACAAACCCGAAACTGAAACTTGAAGAAATTTTTAGGTTCAGATCGCGACCCGAACCCGTCTCCGACAAGGCAAGGAGAGAGAAAAAGGACAAGAAAAAAAAGAATTTCTCTCCCACGGTCAAAACACAAGGTCAAAGAAGAGAAAGAAACATGCAGAACCGGAATCAGAACCAGAACGAGAAAAGGGAACTGGAACTTTGGAAAAAGTTCCACGTTAGGACTCGATCTGACCCCGCCTCCGATGGAAACAAAGAAGGGGCCCGAGAAAAAAAAGAAAAGGCGGAACCGGGGTCGGAACCGGAACGAAACCAGGAACCGAACTTTTGAAAAGTTCCAAGTTCGGATTCCAAATTCCGGCCCGCCTCTGAAAAAGAAGGGAAACAAGAAGAAAGCAAAGGAAAAGAGGGAAATACAAGGAAAACACAAAGAAAAACCACCCCAAACTAAAGATATGCACGCTGGGCTCAACCCTCTTGGAGCCACATTTAATCCACATGTCAAAATAGGCAAACATCATTTTCCCCCATGCATCGAACAATAAGCAAACAAGTTAGAAAAAGTGATCCTGATGCAAGTTTTCTTCTATTTGGCCTTCGAGAACCCCTGAAAACATGGGTTCCCCTGCCTAATTGAGCTCATAGGTGAAAAATGGGTAACATATCTGACGACCTTTGCTGGATGTTTTCCTGCTAAACATAAGATCAGTAGCCTAGGCCTATCCATTGGGCATGAAGTCATTGGGACAACTCAGAAACAAACCTGGAGCAGCCTTGTGCATGGCTGTAACTCATTTGAGACTCATAAGACATAGCAGGCCATCAAAAATTTATTGAAGATAGGAAAAAAGAACTAAAATGAAACTATTTACCGTGCTGGGACAGCACTTAGGGAATGAAAAAACAACTATCCTTTAGAACTCTAACAGTTATGTACAAATTTAGGTCCTTACCTCAGAAGCAATGTTTGAGGTGAATCCCATTTATTGGGATTGGTTCCACTACACCATCCAACTTGGATAACTAGAAAGTATTATGCTGCTTCTCCTTAGTAATGATATATGGGCCAGTCCAAAGTGCATCAAATTTGGAGTGCCTTCCAGGCCTACTTTTAAATTCATCCCACTTTAGCACTATGTCACCTTCTTGGAACACTCTGGGAGTTTCCTTTTTAACGAATGACTTTTTCACTTGAGCCTGATATTGCTCAATCCTTTTCACCACTTCAGCTCTGAGTTCTTCAAGATCAATCAACTGAGCCAACCTTGTTGTCATAGGCTCCTCTTCAATCATATCAAGCTAATTTACCAGATCGAGGGCTGGGAGTTCAACTGAAATGGGCAGCCTCACCTCTTTTCCATACACTAGCATGTATGGAGAAAGTCTTGTAGATTTTTTTGATGTAATCCTATCTGCCCACAAGGCTGACTTTAACTTGGTGTGCCAAGCCTTTTGATTGCTCTCCATAGTTCTCTTAATGATCCTTAGGAGGTTCTTATTAGTGGACTCAGCCTGTCCATTGCCCTACGGATAATAATTAGAGGATGTACTCAAATATATGCCATTTTTGATAGCCCAGTCAAAGATTTTAACACTCACAAAAGCCAAGGCATTGTCTGATACAATAGAATCTGGGACACCAAATCTGGTAACCAGTTCTTTGTAAAAATTTAGGATAGTAGATTCATTAGCTTCTTTGAGTGCCACAGCTTCAGTCCATTTTGAGAAATAATCAGTGGCTGTGAGTATCCATTTGTGGCCTGCACTTGATGGCAGGTTTATAACCCCAATAAAATCCAAACCCCATTTCATGAAGGGCTGATCAACCTGAACCGGTTGTAGTGGGAGGGATGCCAACCTCTCTTTTCCAGCAAACATAGCACACTCTCTGCACCTTCTTACCCATGCATGAGAATCTTTGAATAAGGTAGGCCAGTAATAGCCTCCTTTCATTATTTTAAGAGTCGTGGCTCTCGGAGAAAAGTGTCTACCAGCTGATCCTTGATGGAATTCATACAATACTCTATCAACCTAGTCAACTTCAATACACCTTAACAGGACACCATGAAAATCTCTTCTAAACATCAAACCTTTTAAAAGGACATAGGGTATGGACTGCAACCGATAATACCTCCTTCTAGATCTAGTCAGATCGGGAGGGCACTCACCAGTCAATAAAAAATGCATCATTTTTGTGATCCAACCAATAGGAGCAGGTATGGAAGTTTGTTGTCCATCTTGGAGTGCTAAAACAGAACTGTCCTCCGTTATACTATTATTGTTTTCTTCAGTAAGTTGTTCGTAGAAACCTCTCCCTCTGACTAGTTTGGTAACCTTTATTTCAAGGTCATACTCCATCACCTTGGTGACCCAACCAGCTATTCTATCACTCAAATCTTTGTTTAACAAAAATTTCTTCACATTGGGATGAGCAACCATTAGTATAATCTTGTTATTGGAGAGCATGTGCCTAAACTTCTTTAAGCTTCTTACGACATCAAGAACACGTCTTTCTACAAAAGTGTACTTGAGCTCGTAATCTTTGAATCCCTGACTAAAGAACGCTAGGGGCTATTCAAATCCTTCATTATTTCGCTACACGAGTATAGCTGAAAGTGAATCAATATTTCCATAGGCATATAAAATGAAATCCTTACAAAAGTCAAGATTTAGAAGTGTAGGTGCGGTTGCCAATGCTTCTTTTATAAGCTCAAAACTTCTTTTTCCATCCTTAGTCCAGCTGAAAGGTACACTCTTTCTCAGCATGTGAGTTAATGGACTTAACAAATCAGCAATGTCAGGGATAAACCTCCTAACAAAGTTAATCCTACCAATAAAACTCTGCAGACCCTTTTTATGCGCTAGTAAGGGAAGAGCTAAGATGGCAATTATTCTTTCAGGGTCAATAGTAATACCTTGTTTAGATACCACATAACCGAGCAATCTTCCTTCATGAACAACAAAGACACATTTTTTGGGATTAAGTGATATCCCAAATTCCCTGCACTTTTCAAAAATCTGCCTCAAATGCTTCAGATGATCCTTAGCCTCCTTAGAAAAAATAGTGATATCATCAAGATAGACTAAAACTATCTTGTACATTAAACCCTGAAAGGCCATATCCATGGCCTTTTGAAAGGTTTCCCCAGCATTAGATAGACCAAAGGGCATTTTCAGATAAGCCATGGTTCCCCATTTTGTGGTGAAAGCTATTTTGTATCGATCTTCTCTCTTCACCAATATTTGGTTGTATCCAGAATAGCCATCTAGTAAGGAAAACCTTTCAGACCCTGAGACTACTTGAAGTATCTGCTCCATAGAAGGTAGAGGATGACAGTCTTTTAAGGAGGCCCTATTTAAATCACGAAAATCTACACAGAGTCTTATTTCACCATTTTTCTTTCTTATTGGCACTAGGTTTGAGACCCATGAGGTATGCTTGATGGGGAAAATGATGCTGCTTTCAATCAACTTATCTAGCTCCTTTTTCATCAAAGGTTCTAACTTAGGATTCAAGGGCCTTTGCTTTTGTCTGACTGGTTCGACATTAGGATCAAGTTCAATGGTATGTTGAGCAAGCTGGGGATTAAATCCTTTTAAATCACTATATTGCCAGGAAAAGACATCATTAAATTCTTGACAAAGCTGAATAAAAACATGCTTCTCTTTAGCTGTACATACCTTGCCTAACTTAAGAATCCTTTCTTTGAAGACTCCAACCTCTTCATAGTGATCTTGCTGAACTTGAATACTCCCCTTGGGCTTTCTAGCTTCATCATCAGTATTAAAAATAGATTCTAGGGTGACCAAGCCTTTTGGCAACTTATTGTTCTTGAGTTGAATGATCTAGTCACTGTACTGGTGTTGTAGCTTTTCCTGATTAACGTGTGAGAACTTAGCTTCTTCTCTCAAAAAACTGACAATCTGTTGGTCACTATCAAAAACTTTCCAGTGTATATTGTTATCAGGCACAGCAGGCCTAATTACAATCTTGATATGTTGATTAGTCTTATCACTACAAATCTCCTTTGGAATATCGTGTTCAGCTCCCACAGCAGCTAATCTATCAGCATGTTTATTCTGAGCTCTAGGAATGGAAATCAAATTAAATGCCTCAAATCCCTCTAAGAGGTCCCATACCCTATTCCTATAAGACCTGAGCATATTATTTTTAATAGCATTCAACTTTCTCACCTGATTGACGACCAACTCGCTGTCACCATAAACTTTTAGACAGCAAATACCTCTTTGTCTTGCCCACTCCAAACCTTGGACTAGAGCTTCATATTCAGCAGCATTACTAGAGCAACTAAAATAGAATCTGAAAGCTTGATAGTACTTTTGTCCTTCTGGTGATACTAGCATACATCCACCACCAGCACCTACTCTACTCCTTGAGCCATCAAAATACAGCTCCCATAAATCATTTTCATGCTGCTCACCATGTTGTTCCTCACTCTTTTCGATATTAGGCACAAAAGCGTTTGTCTCAGGCATCATATAAACCCCAATGTCAACCTCCTCCAGTTGCTCACCTGTACCAACTTCATGAGCTTGAGGTGCCCACTCTTTAGGAAGAATATTTGATGTTCTTTCTGTTTGAATCTCAGCTATTGGAACAGCAGGTTGCTCCACTTGTTCACTTGTAAACAAGTTGGCATTGATAGGAGACGGATTGTAAGGTTCAACATGGACCTTGGCTATGGGTTCTGATTTAATAGTGGCTTTAGTGCCATATCTAGTTCTGAACAGCATGTGAGACCAATTAGAGGATAGGTAACCACCTATCTTGGCCGTGAAATCCCTAGATAAACAAAGGGAAAAGTATGGGGGTAACTCAATAATGTATATGTCCTGTGGTATTGCAAAATTGGGATAGGAATGTAGAGTTAAGCTCAAATTTTTTATGACCCCTACTGTGTTCAGAGCAGTACCATCCAATTGTACTACCCCCTTCTCTAGTGGCTCATATTCAATTCCCAGTTTATCGACAATGTGTTTGGGCATAACTAAACTACTAGCCCCTGAGTCAATAATGCAATTGTGAACCAGGTGACCTCCTATGATTAATGAAAAATAAAAGGGAGGTGGCTTGGCCTTAACAGCTTGTTGTTCTTTATCACCAATAGTAGTATTAGCCAATGCAACCTTCTCCTTTTCTACACTAGGCTCATCTAAGATACTTATACCAAATAAGGCCGATTGAAGCAGGTCCTTTTGACCCGAAATACTCAGAGAATCCCATATTGACATGGGTACATTAATTTTCTTCATATGCTCCAATATGTTAAAATATGTAGCAGGCTTAGCCCGACCTTTGGGGGGAATAACATTACCTTTATTTGAACGCACCGGGGCTGATAAATCAGATTGTTGCTTGCCTACCAAAGGCTGGCCCCTTGGTAGCACTCTGATTTGGTCAGCTATTGACAGGTCAGGAGGACTTTGATTCTGGTCAGCTCTTTGTTTCGATTGGGTCTGAACCGTATCAGGTTGATGTCCTTCATCTATTGCCCTCTTCTTGCTGCGTGTATTGTCTACAATCAAAGAATCAGTGTGGACCACCCCACAAAATTCTTCCCCTTGCCAGTTTAGGAATGTAGAATCATGTGCCTATTGCTCTTGCTGTTGTACTTCAGTTGTTATAGGCATACTATTGTTCTGAACCATCAAGGCTTGGTTAATTATCCCATTCACACAGGTACTCTGATTATGGGGTTGATTACATAGAAAGCACCATTCATAATATTGAACTAAATTGTTATGGACAGGGGCGAGCTCTTTGGAAGTGCTTGCAGCATTAGAGTCATAAGCTTGATGTGGCCTTGAGTTAGGAGCAAACTTCTGGCCTTGATTATAAGGCTGATAAGATGGTCTATTGGTCTGAATTTGCTGGTAATTGGATTGAAATGAGGGCTGGTAAGGCTTAAAACCTTGATTTTGCTATTTTTTGAGATTAACCATCTCATTTCCAAAGGTTGTTAAGAGGCCCTTAATTTCTTGCAGTTCGTTAGACTGAACTGGAAATGCATTTATTTGACCATTAGGTTGGGTATCAGGTGTTGGCAATGTTGGTGCACTTGGGATAACAACTAAAGGAGGAACTTGCATAGGTATTGGAGGCTGAAGAGCAGGAAATATTGGCATAGGTGGTCTTGGGGCAATTTTACCAGCCTGTATGAGGCTGTTTTCAACTCTAACGACTATACTATATGTTGCAGGAAGTGTATCACCTCCCATTGATTGAATCATTACAGAAATATCACTATTTAAAGCTCTTAAATAGTATAAAAATGCATGATTGGCAGTAGGTCTTACCGTTTGTGGGATTCTATCCCATGTCCTTTGAAAACAGTGATTGAAATCTGACATATCTTCATGTGGAGCTATTTTGATTGTAAACAACTGCTCCACCAATGACAAGTGGTCTGATTTGTCTTCAAAAAATTTGCACAACTGACTACCTAACTCATCCCATGTAGCTATGGAGTTGACAGGTAGACCTTTGAACCATTGTAAGGCTTTTTCCTTGAAGGAAGCCGCTAGCAATCTGAGCGCAACATTTTCTTCAGTCACATGGTGAACAACACACAGGTTGGCAACATCTTTTATATGTTCTGTTGGGGTGGTATGATCCTCCCCATAAAAATATGGTAAACCTCTTAAGGCAGGGACAGGAATGTCATCATGCTGAGTCAGATTCAGTGGGCTGCCTTGGTTGAAAGCAACAAATGGTTGATTTCTTACTGTTGGAATCATTGTTACTGGGATATTCTTAGTGATAACAACAGGAACAGTAGTATGTCCTCTAACAGCAGGATTCGACTTGGATCTTCTAAAATAAACAACTGTCTTATGAACCCTTTGGATTTCTCTCCCCCTCCTTCTAGGCGGGGACAATTGCAAATACTCAAAAACGGATGAATTACTCCTAGTCTGCACTCTTCTCATGAGCAGTAATGCACTGGAACTACTAAACCTGAGCTCGGAGTCGCCAAGTATGCTAAAATTTGTCTCTTAAAGACTACAATTTTTGCTACACATACTAAACAGCAGTATGATAAGTTTGATTTTGAGACTGGAAACAGTTCTCAGTCCCACCGAGCCTGCCAAAAACTGTTGTCGAATAAAGTTTGCACCCTTGCTAAGCTATTAGCTATAGCAACCTATTGACACATGGGAACACTTCGAGGTTGTGGGTGACCTGGGAATGAAGTGAACCTCTAGATTATGGGTTGGTTCCCCTTAAGATATCTTGGGAAGACTGTAGAATGATAAAGGAAAGGAGTAAGAAAGATGTACTTGAATCCAAAACCTATCGCTAACAGGTGATACACCAAAGATAAACATATTACAATACTGCAGAAAACTCACAGAAAATTTCAATAGAGCTAAACAATCTCATAATACAAAGATTTATGTTTACAAAACGAGTCTATGTAAGGTTCTGATTGTTCTAATGCTTAGCACAAAGGAAAATGAGATGTTTTCATAGATATAATATGCAAAAGAAAGAGATCACTAACATAAACTAAATTTGCGACATAGTATCCTTTGCATTCAGCATTGAAGGAATTTGATCAAATAAAGGGATCACATAGAATTTAATCATGCGACTCACAAGCAATACTGAAACAACAAAGAAAAACTGAAAGGAAATGACTTTCTATTAAGAAAATCAAGAGTCCCTGTGTTACAGGTTTGCAATATTATCAAAAAATGAGTTACAAAGTTTGAATAATGCTCTCTGCAGTCTCCTAACTTTGAACTGCCTTACAAAATGGAAAAAATGCCATATATACACAAGTGAGGTCGGCCCCTTAGGGCTTACAAAAAATATCAGGCTCAAAAAGATCTATCCGCAGATCTTTTGGGTGAATTCAATGCAGGCCCCTGCGTGTCCATGACGGTGAAGAGTCGTCCCTGTAGAAGCTTTTCTGATATTTCACAGCTACCGCATTTATTGATCCATCGTGTCCTATTTAGCTACTTCAACTGCACCTTGAATGCCTTGAGCTAACTCTAATTCACATGGCATTCACCCAGGGTTGACATTCTCTGTTCTGCCATGGCTCGCCTCAGCTCCCCCTAGTTGGTCGAGCATTTTCCATGCGGGCTTTGCAGCTGGTCAAAAGTCTTTTGAAAAGAATCGCATCTCGGCGAGACACTGAAAGTGTCTTGCCAATGTGATTATATCATTTGGCAACAATCGGCATAGTACGTGACAGTCGATGAGAGTTCATATCGAGCTCGATCAATCATACCGATACTACTGAGGCCATCAGCAAGACACAATTTTGTCGCTGGGATATCATGGCGAAAACTCCACGCTTAGCGAAGGCATCAGTTTCAAAGAGACCCACTACACTCAGCAAGACCTCCCGGCGATGTTGAATCTCTCTTTATCGAAGACAAAATGTTATTCCGAGACCCTGTGTCTTCTGTCGGTGATACATCTTCAATGTCACCCCGAACACGCTTTATTCTATCGATCTCTTCTTCCTTTCGCTGAAACTTAATCAAGTCGGTAGGACCTCATGGCGATGCCCCATAGTCCTACCGATATCTACTTTTGTTGCTGAGACACCCACACTTCGCCGAGACCTCTTGTAGAATCTCTTTTCCTTCGGCAAACTCTTCATTCGGCAAGACACTTGGCGAGACCCTTCATGTCGCTGAGACATTGGCCTGTCGGCCAAACCTCCTGAAAAACTCCTTAACTCTTGGTGATGAGCTACTTCTTTTGGTCAGGGAGACATCGCGCCTTCGCCAACACATCATGGCAAAACCCTTTTATCCTAGCGAGCTTCCTTCGTGTTGGTGAGATTTTATATCGAAGTCTCCCTGCTTCGCCGAAAGTTCACCTTGAGTTCAGAGAGATCTTGCTTGGTCGGCAAGACATCCTGCCAACCCCACCCTCATTCTGTCTGAGCTCTTGCTTTCCCTTGCTGAGACTCCTGTCTGTCGGGAAGAGCTCATGGCGACTTCACTTACCTTTGCCGAGAGCCTTCATTCTTGTCGGGGAGACATTCCCACTTCGACATGACACTACACCGATGCCAAACATCCTCGATGAAGTCCTTCGTGGTTGGCGAGACTCCTGCTGAAGGCAAACATACCGAGGCCTCCTATCGTTGGCAAGACATTGGCCTGTCAGCCAGACCTCTCGCCGGGCTCCCTATCTCTTGGCGAGTTTCTTTCTTTTTGGTTGAGAATCTACATAACTGGTGGGGCGGGGGTGAGACAGAATTGGAACCGAGATCGAAAGGATAAAAAGGGGCTGAAACCAAGACAGATGAATCCCGGCAGAACCGGGACCGGGACCAAATCCGGGCCTGAAACTTTCTTCAAGTTTCAAGTTCGGATTCCGTTCTGATCCCGCCCCTGACAAAACTCAAAACACGAAGGAAGAAAAAGAAAAACATAAGAGGGAACCAAGCAGGAAGAGACAAACCTTGATCCCAGGCCATGAAGAAAAGGAAAGAGGAAGGAGCGAGACCGGGGCCGGAACCGGAACGAAACCAAGAACTGGAACTTTTGGAAAAGTTCCAAGTTCGGGTTTCATCCCGCTCCCAATCCCGGGAAAAGAAAATATGCACAAAGGAAGAAAGGCGGGATCAGAACTAAAACCAATCCTAGGCAAAACACAGCAGGGGTGGGGCCGGAAACAAACCCGAAACTGAAACCTGAAGAAAGTTTTAGGTTCAGATCTCGACTCGAACCCGCCTCCGACAAGGCAAGGAGAGAGAAAAAGGACAAGAAAGAAAAGAATTTCTCTCCCACGGTCAAAATGCAAGGTCAAAGAAGAGAAAGAAACACATACAAGTGCAGAACCGGAACTAGAACCAGAACGAGAAAAGGGAACTGGAACTTTGGAAAAATTTCCACGTTAGGACTCGGTCCGACCCCACCTCCGATGGAAACAAAGAAGGGGCCCGAGAAAAGAAAGAAAAGGCAGAACCGGGGTCGAAACCAGAACGAAACCAGGAACTGAAACTTTTGGAAAAGTTCCAAGTTCGAATTCCGACCCTGTCCCGCCCCCGGCAGAAACAAGGAAAAAATAAGAAGAAAGCAAAAGGAAAGAGGGAAATACAAGGCAAAACACAAAAAGAAAAACCCACCCCCAAACTGAAGATATGCACGCTGGGCTCAACCCTCTTGGGAGCCACATTTAATCCACATGTCAAAAATAGACAAACATCATTTTCCCCTTGCATTTGCACAATAAGCAAACAAGTTAGAAAAATAGGTAATCTTGATGCAAGTGTCCCTCCATTTGGCCTTCGAGAACATCTGAAAGCACGAGTTACCTTGTCTGATTGAGCCCATAGGTGAAAAATGGGTAACAGTCACTTTGGACCAAATCTCAAATGGTAATCAACAAAGAATTTGTCAAAATGTGTCCAGCCTCCCTTTGAAAATGTAAAGTCAGACACTACTGTATAATCAGGGAATAATGTTCCCTTCCCCTTTCCAGTTAGGTTATCTTCATGAATACACCCCATCTGCCACATAACTTCTGCAAACCCTAGTCTTGGTAGCACATTGTATGGTAGTATGTGAGGGGTTCCTTGAAATCCATATATTCTCAGGACAGTGCTGACTGGATATGGGATAATGTCACCCCAATTATGTAAAACCCTCAATTATGGTTTCCTCTCCTTCGGCCGAAGAAAATCATGCACTTCCTTGAGGGATCCTAGGTACATTTACATCAATCTAGCCCTCAATCTTGCAACAAACACAATAAATTGCATATAACGTGCTTTCCTTATTACAGGACAAAGCGTACTTATCTATACGGCAATCTTTTCCATTAACTAATTGTCAAGTTCATCTTTCTCAAAGAAAAGAAATCAATATTCTTAAACAAGAACATATGCATAAACATGGAATACCAAAAGAATTGAGTACCGTGATTACCCAGCTCCGCAACAACCCTTCATCTATCCTTTCCACCAAAAAAGAAGCAAAGTCATATGTTACAGAGAAGTTAGGGTGTTGTATTTGCACCCCCATGAACATGTATGCAATCGGCATTACTGCACCAGGGCTGAAACCCAAAATCTAACATAGTGAATATAAAGTAGCTAGGAAAGGCTTTGCAAAACAATCTAAGGCCCTGGTCACTAGGGCTGATGGAATTGTGAACCCATGCCTTAACTAGATGGGAGGTGGAAGCAACTTAAAAACTAGATTTCAATGTATACCCTCGCTTCATTTCTTCAAGATTAATAGGAACCAAGTCATCACTTGGCTCACTCAAATCAAAATTCTGGATAACATCTTGTTAACTTCTAATAGAACCCCTCCATCATTATCTTTGATTACCCGTGTGATAGGGTCATATCTTATGGCCACTGCTCTAAGTAAGTCCACATCAGGGAACACATTTGGAACAACCAGCTTTCCCATGTCATACCTCCATGCATTTGAAAAAGGATGAGGAAAATTCCTCTGTCCATACCATAATTTGAACATTTCTAAGTTCGGTGAGTGGAACCCTAGCATCAGCAATGTTAACATACACACCAACCCTCCTCTAGGATTTTCCCTCGCATCAACACCAAACCTTTCTTTCGTCATTTGTTGATAATGAAAAATTGATCTAGGAAATCATCGCAAAGTTTTTCAAATACTCAATGTGGCGAGTGCTTGATTGGTTAGCATTTTAGTAAACTAGGGCCTCACTACAATGTTACACTTCATGGCTATGACTAAGCGAGATAGGAAATTACAGAGTAAAAATACCGCAATTCCTCACAATTTATGATTAAACAATAGCCCTAACAAAATATTTTAATGAACTCAGTGACAAGCATAGCTGACTCCCCCCCTTCCCAAATTTAGGTGCAGAATAACTGGGAAACAGAGAAAATTAACTCACGGATTTTTTCGCACAAACTCCAATTTTTGGCTGCAGCTGCTCGCAATTTCATCGTTGGCTCTGAAACTATTTTCATGAAATACTTGGATGCTTTGTGATACAAATGAGATGAGTAAATTAATTTTATGTTGATCAAATCCCACCAGTAGATGTCTCATCCGCCATTAAAGCTCACTCGCGGGTTGCATGAAGGGCTCCAACCATAATTTGATACATATTTAAATTTGAGTCGTTGATCCTTCAGTTTGATCAAATCATCGATGACCATCTTCAAAACAGGCTGACATAATCGCCAACACGGCAATAAAGGGGTCCACTATGTCATACACCACGAAGGAATTCCACGTGGCGATTGCCCGCAATATCGCAATCCTTTGATTTACCATCACGGGATGGCAGGCACCATCGATCTTTTTACCATAAATCTTGCTCCTTCAAAAATGGTCATCGTCCTTTCTTTTAACTATCGATCAAATTTTCCCTTAAAATCATAACATCTGCATTGAAATAAAACACGTGCATCTTACAAGCGCATTAGTAATCCGCCTCGTAATACATTTAAAACCGAAAAACACTTTCTTCACTCTTTAGGCTTCATTGGATGAGACACGTGGCAGGCACCCGCGACATCGTGATCCCAAAATTCCTAATCGCGGGATGGCGGGCACCATCAATCTTGAAGAGACAGCTCATCAATGGTCACACAGATTTCATCCTTTAGGAAGGGCACGTGGCACCCGCCCGTGATATCGTGATCCTTGTAATCCCTAATCGCAGGATAGTGGGCGTTGTTCATCTTGTTCCTTTAACACAGTCACCAGCCATGTCATTAACCTTCGAGCAGCTTTTCCAGCGAGATTATAACATATCCGTCGATTTAGAACATGTGCATCTTGAGAACACTTTAGTAATCCACCCCTTAATACATTTAAAGCCGGCTAGTGTTTCCTTTACTCTTTAGGCTTCATCGGATGAGACACGTGGCGCCTGCCCGTGATTTCACAATCAACCCAAGCACCATCACGGGATGGCGGGGAACGGCTCAGATCAAATGGTAGTTGGTCAGCGATAGCTCAAATTTGATCCCCCGGATAGGACACATGGCACCCGCCCGTGATTTCGTGATCCTTCAATTCCCAATCACGAGATGGTGGGCACCATTGATATCTATAGGAAATAGATCTACGGCAGCACTAAATCAACCCTTGCAAAATAAAACATTCATTAAAAGGAGAAGTGGGCATTACTAAGCGGACGACAAATAAAAAAATTATATTTATAGAAGAAAAATAAAATAAATTTACAATTTGTTTTATAATTTCACTTTTAACTTTAAATGTATGTTCACTCATTAAGTTGTATTTATTTTACAATCACATTTTTATTTTAGATGTTTGTTTATAAAATATAAAGATGCCTTAAAAATATATTAGAAATATTTTTCTTTATATTATATAGCATTCATAACATTAAATTAACATAGAATAATTTCACAATATCACTTAACCAATCAAGAAAAATTTAATCATTACTATTGCAACATTATTCTCACATCAAACTAACAAATAAACATTGAAAACAAATTTATTTTTTATATTATAACATTCATAACTTAAACTTTTTATACACAATATCAAGTTAATTATAAAAAACATAAAATTATTTATAAGCAACTTAAATTTTTTAACAATTTAATAAAATATAATTTAATATAATTAAGAAAATTTAATAAGAATTATAGATAAATTTATGAAGTATTGATTTACTTATCAAGAAAAATCAATGATAAATTTACTTATTATAGATAAATTTACTTACCAATCTATTTTAACCATCAAGAAAAAATTAATCATTAGTGATTGCAACATTATTGGCACATCTTTTAAACTGACAAATAGGGTTAAAGGTTCAATTAGTATTCAATTTGGGTTAGGGATCAATTAGGGTTATAATTCAATAAGGGTTTAATTAAGGTTAGGGATAAGGTTAGTCTTAAATTAGGGCTAGGATTGGAGTTAGGAGTTCAATTAAGGTAAGGGTTATTGTCTATTTTAGGGTTAGGGTTCAATTAGAGTTCTCTAGGGTTTTGATACAATTAGGGTTAGGTTTCAACAATACCTAGGGTTACGATTACAACTCAATTAGTGTCGGATTAGGGTTATAATACGAGTTCAATCAAGTTAGGGTCAAGGTTTAATTAGTGTTAGAGTTAGGGTTGCAATAATAAAATTTTCCATAATGATATGGAAAGGCATTCAATTGGATTCATATAAAAATGCACAAATAAGAATTGGTAATTAAGAATTCTCTAGAACTAAAGTTATAACAACAAATAAAATCCTTAGCTTAATCATTTGTTCTTTGTTAGGGTTGGGATAAGAATTTAACAAGGCCAACCGAGACTTAGGAAATAAAACCCTATGGAGGAAATAAAGTATTAAAATCAAAGTTGGGTTTTAATTTTAATCCGATGACGTAAGCCTAACCCATTAACCCCAGTGGTCATGTCGCCGACGGCTTAGCCAAATCCTTTCATTAAATACTAACTGTGCAATGTGTAGGTTTTTCAGATTCAAAGATATGGGAGAAGATCTCGATCGTACCCCGCCAACTCGTAGACCTAAGGTGTCACCTTGTTATTTGGCGCGAGGTTAGCAAAAGGTAGATGTGTGTCCTATATGGATTAATGTTATTGGTCATGAGGAAGGTGAACGATGCTTCGTTGGATGTCAAACTGAGTTAGCCCGAGATAAACCGTTTGATCTGCCAACTCTTCAGGAGATCAACGGGCAGTATTCAAAGTTGGAAAATGGCACATGGTGGTCGTTTTATTGTACAATTGGTGAAGCATTAATGAATTATTCCTTTCTTTTGTAGTCACGTTGATCTCAATCTGTGTGAAGATGTTGTTGGCAATCATGAAGGGTGATCTTTGGATTCTCATGCAGCTCTAGTTAAATGGTGACAGTACATACGCCGCCAAATTGCCATGTTTGCACATGCATTTTTACTAAGCATCGATGAAGGTTGCCATTACCTCGCACAATAAATACAAGAGGAATTAACTGCTAATAGTGTCATTCTTGTAGCAGTTAGAGCACTTTGTGGGCTGATTCTAATCAAGTTTGAGTGCTTGTCTGAGAAGAGAAAATGAGTAAGTCAGTAAGGAGTTTTGTTCGTTTGAGCTCACAAAAGCTCGGTCCTGCTATTCAGGAAGGTGCTTTGGTTGACAAGCCCAAGCTTGTGCCCACCAGATGCAGTAGAAGGTTGCAATTCCAGGATGTTGCTGCTCAACTGGTAGATGACAAAGGCAAGCAGTCGGTGTGCTCTAGATGCCAACACTCGCCCATTGACCTTACGAGCAACACTTCTGATGATGTAACCAAGACCGACTTGGACTATTGTCGGTATTTAAGCCGCTTCAATCAAGGTCTGCCCTCTGATGAGGAAATGATATTTGTGGGAGCATTGACTGTTAAAACCCCAAGTGGATGGACTAGAACCATATTAGGAAAGGACAAGAAAGAAGAGGAGGCTAAGGGTCTATCGTATTGGGAAACAACTAGAAGCAGGCATGTATACCGGGGTTTGAGTGTTGGTAAGGACAGGGTGGCAGGTAAATAAGAAGTTGTTGTGGTGCCTTCATGGAAATTTCGTTGCCTAGTTTTTTTTGTGGGGATAGCGACAAGGAGATTTTGATGACAATTTGTGTTCCCTTTTCTTTTAGTTTTCCAGTTTGTACACACTAAACGATTCAACATGTGGAGATTTTGAAATAAAGTGGTCTGGTGATTTTGTTCAAATGAAAATTTGTAGTGAAATTACATTTGAGCCTGCAGCTTGTTTCTCCCTTGTCATATAAAGGGAATTCAAGGCTCATTTGTAGGGAGAGAACTGATGAAAGCTCTAGCTAGGTTTTGAGTTGAATATATGGGTAGAAAGATATTTGTCCTCTAATGAGGAAGTGATATCTATGGTGCCATTGGCTATTAAAACCCCAAGCAGACGAAATAGAATAGATAGCTTGTTTTGAGTTTTGGATGAATATATACAAATTATCTTAAATTGTATGCAGACATGACTTATAAGCATGAATAAACGTATAATTCCTAATATATTTTTCTCTCCTTATGTGGATTTAGGTGAATTTTGAATGAAATGTTTAATGATGTTGTCATTCTTCTTTTTGTGAGGGTGTTCAATTGTGTGTATGACACGGTGGGAATTCAATTTTAAAATGTTGAGGTTTCATATTTATGTGTGAGATTGATCTAATATTCTAGAAAATGAATGTTAAAATATCATAAAAAAAATGGGCATAGAATGAATGTAAAAGTAAAATTATATTTGCATATATTCATAAAATAAGATCTAATAAACAAAAAATATATGCAATTAAAAATAAAGGAAAAATAATTCAACCCAAATTTAGATAAGAGAGATAATTGGATTATATGATAACTTTAAGGCTAGGGTTAGGGTTTGATTAGGATTAGTGTTCACTTAGGGTTATGATTAGAGTTATGAAACTACAATTAGGGTTCAATTAGGGTTATGATTAGAGTTATGAATCTACAATTAGGGTTCAATTAATGTTTACTTAGGGTTTCTTTCTTGGGAGAAGTTTATTGAATGGTAAGTGTATTTTATAAAATTAATATGTCGAAATTAATTTTGAATGGCTATGTGGTTTTCATATGGTATTAAATTGTAGATTAAAATTGATAATAGATTTCCTTCCTTCTTTTTGCATTATGGCTACCATAATATATGGCCTTAAAGTCTATTTCATA
This sequence comes from Sequoia sempervirens, assembly GCA_007258455.2. Classification (NCBI taxonomy): domain Eukaryota; kingdom Viridiplantae; phylum Streptophyta; class Pinopsida; order Cupressales; family Cupressaceae; genus Sequoia; species Sequoia sempervirens. The sequence goes on from VDFB02219814.1 coordinate 38,307, forward strand.
TTTTGAGCTTTTTTCTAAACTATACAACTTGACATCAACGAAAATTGTTATAAATTTTTCCAAGGCACAAATCAACAGAATTCTTAATGTGTTACTTAGGTTAATTCTTTGTGCAATAAATAAATACACACTAATATATATTATGATTTGAGGGAAAATATTAAAATATTTATATATATAGAAAAATTTAAATGCAAGGGATTCAAGTACATACCTTTTCTTTTGTTAATGTTGATGAAGATACAAATCTTGATGAAGTGCCAAATTTGATGACATGATATAAAAAATTGGAATATCTTTGCTCTATGTGGCACTTGAAATTTTGTACAAAACTATAACTAACTCTATGCCAAATTTGTGACTTTGGACCTATTTTCCATCAATAAATATGAGCTTTGACACATGCCTCCTAATCTAGCATATAATATGTAATTAAATTCTCAAAATAGTTGGGAGTAGTGTTGAGAATGGTGGATCTTTGGGA
>VDFB02219814.1:38890-101736 GCA_007258455.2 Sequoia sempervirens
TATTTATATTAAGTTCAATATTAATTCTTCTATTTTAACATATTTTTTTCCTCTTGATTAAATAAACAAAATTAAATACTTTGTTTTATTTAATTATTATAATTATTATTTCTTCTATACTTTAACCATTAAATTCTATCTTAAATTAAATACATAGCTTCAATATTTTGTGTTATTTAATTATATTATCATACTTCCTCTTAATTAAATACAGATATCCTACAGATTTATTTAATTATCATATTCCTCTTAATTAGATAATCAAATATCAAATATTTGTTTTATTTAATTAAATCTTCCTATTTTGTTAAATTTGAATAAATCAAATAAATTCAAATAAAGGCATAAATCAATATTCCTCTATTCACTCACCAATAAAATTAGATTTTTGAAATCTAATTAATTAAACTAGCATTCACGGGAAAGCTTCGGGGACAAACTTATAGGCAATCCTCTCAATCTTCTTCCTTTGATCTTTCCTATCATCTTGCCTGATGTTTTCATGGGGAGGAACAATCCCCATGATCAGCTCAAGCTCCTCAATCTCTCACCACTCAAATCTCAAGATTCAATCCAGGCCTCTGCTATGCTGCTCCTATGCAAATCTACTGTCGAAAATCTATAAATACAACCTTCTGAAGCAGGAAAATGATTTGAGAAAATCCCAGTTTTATGCAAACTTACTCTGCAGGAATACAACCAAGCAACCAAGCAACCAAGCAATCATAAGCATTAGCATTAGAAAAAGCATCATATCATCATTAGATTTCATATCACGACAACATCATTAGTTTTTAGTGTAGCTTCCTTTTATCAGTTTTCATCAAGATAGTTTACAGTAGCTTCATACCACTTAGAAATCATTATTAATCATCACATCATCACATTTAGCATCCATTCCGTTCTCTAGATAGGAATTTTAAACAGTTACGGTGCTTACAAATCTGAGAGCCTCTGTAATTTGATAAATCTTTGGAGATAGGAGACAATGGGACGCATTCAAGCTTTATGTGTTTTTAAATTAGTTTAATTCAAGATTAATCTTGATACAATGTCTTATTAAGAAGTTTTTTAGTTCTTTTACTTTTTACTTATTCACACTTACGGTTGTCATAAGAAAAGTTTGGAAATAACTACCATACATCTAATTTCCTTTCAACTAGGGCTTTGTACTCTGGTTTCAGGGCAAAATCATCTCTGATTAACTCATTTTCCCATAATTCCCCAAGATTAGTGGGTGAATGTTCATCCATGCTACTGTGAATGTAATGTCTTTAGTTGGTAAAACCCCATAAGGTATATGTAAAAATGCACCTAATGGATCCTCTTCTATAGCTTTGGCAGGATATCTTTTGAACTTAGGTTGTGGATTTTGAGAAACATCTACAAATCTCGGTGTTTCCATTTTAAATTGTATTCAAATTGCTTTCAAACAACAATTCAAAAAAATAGGGTACATAGGAATCACTAAATACCTTTTACTTTGCTTTGCTGAACTAGGGTTTTGATGATTTGAGCTTTGAATCGCCTTTACACTTCAAATTCGCTTCTCACTGCTCTAAATTATCATTTGATTTCTTTTGATGAAATAAAATTTCCTTGTCAACTTTTCTTATAACTCTTCAATTTTACATAATTCTGCAATAAATGCTTCATTCCATAAAGCTGGCAACCCTAAAAATTATATGCACATGTGCAATCACCTGCTCAAGCTCCACAAATCTCTGCATTAGCATATTTCCTTTCGTAATCTTCTCCAATAGATCAAGCATTCCATTCTTCATGACATATCTTCATGTTGTGGCTTCAACACCTCCTTTCTCATAGGGGACATAAGATATCCATTAAAGCTCCCCCTAATCCATAGCTCTAGGCTTAGTTTCTGGAGGAAACATCTGCACTAGAGGATGGTATAGATTCCCCCTTATCCTTAGTCTCTTCTTTCTTTCTCTAGATCTTTTCCATTCCCTTCTTTACTTCAACTAAATCAACCTTTTTGACCGGTTTATTCTTCTTTATCAGATTAGCCTTCCTTGTATTTTTGCTTCTACAAAATTTAGCAATATTTCCAGGTCTACTACAATTGTTGCATATGACATTTCTCTGAGCATTTATTCCTTCCATTCATTCTGGATATGCATTGATTAGCTTTGTGTACAAATTCATATCATGTGTAATAGTAACCATTAAAGGATTGAATCATTCTACCATTGTTATATGCATTCATTATTTGACTTTTGCATTCATTTTCTCCATGTCCAAATATTTTTGCATGTAAAGCATTGACCAATAAAGGATGGGACATTTTGATTCATTCTGCTTCTACATTCCATTGCTCTATTCCATAATTATTTCAAGAATAACAAATACCATTGAAAAATGGGTAACTTTGAGCATTTGGTTGTTTGACCAGAGGTCTTCTAGAATTGTTTCTTTGATTCTAGATCTTTCCATTGTTCTTCTTGTCTCCAATCTTCTCTCGTTCATTGATCTTTTTTTCTACATTATGTGTCTGAACTATTTTTGATCTTTCACCTTTTTCAAGTCCCAAACCACCTTTATCTTTAGATGCTTGCTGACTTGCAATAAACTCATCAAGCATTGTGGTACTTGTCTTGAATTTATTTTCATGACTTCTTGCTTTCTCTAGAGCTGATATTATATTTACCACTTCTTATTCAAGCCTCATGCATTTATTCGATTTACTTTTCACCACTATATTTACACATTCCTCAACTCTTTTCTTTTCTTCCACTTGCACTTTTAGTCTGGTGATGTCTTCATTTGCTTGCTCCAATTGTTCATTGACTTCCTTATTCCTTTCTCTGAACTTTTTAATTTTCTCTCTCAATTTTTTGATGCATTCATTTGCTTCTTTAAGATTTTCTTTTAGATCTCTATTTTCACCTTCAACCTTGTCAAGATCTTCAAGAGAAACTTTGAGTTTTTCATCTTTGTCAAGCATGCAATCATCTTTAGGGTATTCAATAGCAGGAATATATTTTGGAGGAATAATAAACTTTCTATCATCGATGTGTTCAATCTCCAAGATCTTCCCAAAGCAGTCAAGCTCTTTCTAGGGATCCAAGCTATGATACCAATTTTTGAACACACGAAATACTGAGAGGGGGGGGGTGTTCATCAGTATTCTATTAAACCATTCAAACATTAGCCATCCAATTACCAAAGCACATTCAACTGATATAAGCAAAGAAAGAATGAAATGTCCACAAAATCACATAGCACATGAACGCCAAGATTTTTACATGGAAAACCCAAAATGGGAAAAACCACGATGAGTGTTAACTCACAATGTATTATATCCGGATATAGTATATTACATAAATGCTCACTATAGGTGGACACATTGTCCAGTGGACTCACTTTCCACATAAAATAAGATAGAATATAGAAGGGGTGGCTTACAACCTATTGAACGATTACAATTGCATCTATAGTATGCTGGATTACAATTCCAATGAAGTACAAAAACAATCTTTGCACTGATCTGGATCAATGCTCTAAACTGAATTCACACAATTCACATAATTCTGATCACATTCACATCACACACATGTAGGTGGAACACCATACATGTCATCTATCGCTCATTACTCGCTTAACATTTTAAAACACCAAAATCAGTCCACTACATATATCCTATTCAACTGTAACATTAATTAGGTCTGTCTAATTGGATGTAACACACAAAATTGAACTTGTCATCCTCAAAACATTTCATCTAACCTTCGTGCTTTAATTAAAAATTTAAATCTCCTCAAGATAGGTCAGGATGGATCTAATATAGGTCCTACATAAGATAAAATTACTTGCTCATCCTTCACAAAACATCAAACATGTTAGGTCAGGACCAAATAAGACCTAAACACAAAAACCTTCATCTGTTTACCTAATTCCCTACACATGGAACTCAAAACATAATGCCATATGGAATTCCTACTCAACTAACAATTGGAAGCTTATCTTCAACACCACAACACAAAATATTAATTTGCGAAGGAATGCAAAATCTTCCACATTGACATACTATACATGAAAAGACTGTGATTAGCTAGATGAAACACTTCCATTCATATCTTCTGGGGTTCTTCACCAAAAAAAAAAAATCTTGGATTTAGATGGATCTGATGTTCACCAAGTTACTATTAGAATTGCAGAGTGATATTTGTATTTGCGGAGGAGTGCAGACCCAAAAATTGATGCACTAAACCACAATACTAGCAAGTTTGATACTTAGGAAAATTTTTGAGTAGCTATACTTTTTGGACCAACTTATCTTGTACAAATGTCTTCAACAACACCTATAAAATATGATTGGATGACCCACAAAAATGTTGACATCAATGACAACACTAGATCATGCACTATGTACATACCATGCTCATGTTGCTAGACTACATCATCAATGACAATCTCCTTAATCTTCCAACTGAAAAAGGGGGAGGTTAGGGTGGGGTCTCAAGAGGGACTATGGACTTGGGAAATTGGGGAGAGGAGAGTCTATGGGGATTAGGTCATTAGAGGGAATATGAATTGGAGTAGGTAAAAGGTGCACGGTTCCCCTAGAGGTCTGAGGTTTGAAGGAAAAGGATTGAGTTAGGGGTAGGGTCTAAAGAGGACTACAAAATAGGAATTGGGGAAGGAAATAGGTTATGGACTAGGGTGTGGGGTGGAATTGGAATAGGGGACTTGGTGCCAAGGTCTAGGGTTATCCTAGATGTTTGGGCTTTGGGGGACAAGGGATTAAGAGGGTAAAAAATGAGGGTTCTACAGTTTTGGGGAGTTTCAAAATTCTAGATAGAAGAGGTAGTGGGGATCAAGAACCTTGGGACATAGTCCTTGGATCCCGAGTTTTTCAATGGACTTACAATTTGCAGGGACATAAGAACACACTATATAGAGGGGCAAGAGTCTGGATTTTGGAAGAAGCTAGAATCTTGGGACCTAGTGGAAAAGTGCACACATCTCAAGAAAAAGTCTAGGTACCCACAAAGGAGGAACAAACACATCACCACCAAAAAACATAAACAAATTTGACTGTAGGAATTCCCCTCAAATAACTTTAGTAAGGAATAATGACAAAAAACACTAATTGAACATCCTTAGGAAAAAAAAATGAGAAAGTGGATGAGGTCCATTAAATGTAAATCTTAGAGCAATTATTTATGATAGAAATATAAGATAAATGCATTAAAGGGGACACAACATTGCCAATTTTGCAATTTCTAAGGCCTATGACATTAGGCTCCAATAAGGCTGTGGCATAACTTGTGCCCAATTTAGATTTCAAATTCAAAATCTACAAGTTTTACTTCACACTAAGCCATGATGTCTTTATGCATCCTTAGCTTTGGATCTTATTCAAGACCAATGGTTCCTAGCGTGTCTTGAAGAATTTTCACCATATTAATCCACTTTGAATGGATGCATTGTATTTCTATCAGTATATCAAATTTAGAGGATTATCCATATCTCTTAAAGATTATAATAGATTTATTAAATCTTGATGTATATAAATATACATAATTCCCAAATTTACTATGAATAATCTTTCACTTTTAAATTAAAATAATGTTTACAAATTTTAAATTCACTACAATCCATATTATTTTGAATTTCTAACTTATATCAAAATACAAACGTTACTCTATACTAAAATAATTCTTAGTAATAATATAAAAAATATATATTATTTTATCTTATATATAATTTATATCATATATGTAAAATATATGAATCTAATTGAAAACTCTCATACAAATAGAAATTGCATGGATATCGCACATAAAACATCTTAAAATATATACCAAACTAAATCAAGATACAATTTTATGGACTGAAATAAAAGCACCAAATATTGCACTTAATTTAATATTAAAAAATTCGAACATAACCTTAACTATTGAGGACATAAAGAGAAGCTAAAACTATTGAACAATTTAACAAAAGCAAGAAAGAATCCTGCAATAGGAAAAACAAAATGATTAAGCAGTAACTAAGGATATCTTCATATTCTACTAGGGGAGAGGGGCCTATAGTGGAGCACCCTAACTTCATGTTTCTCAAAATCTTACGTGGAAATTTCAAATCACTCCCAATTCTGTACAAAGTTTATTTGGCAACTCATGTGCTTCTATATTTTTTTTTAGTGCCACATCATCAAATATGATGTCACATCAACATGCTTTTTGTTGAGGGTAATCCAAAAAGGCCCAAAAAAAAAAAGTGAGACCAATAGTGGTGCACTAAGTCATGTTTTATTGGTGCGCTGATGTGGCATCACATGATTTGTCACTTTGCGTACTTTATGGATAAAAAGTGTTTTGCAATTGGATATTAAAGTGCTCCACTATGGGGTCCAGTGAGGACTACTTCTATCCCCACTATTGGACCCTGCTCCATTATGGGCCCCTCTCCCCTAACATCTTTTCTTAAAAACATGTAAATATTTGTTCAAATTAATATAATTCTACATCCATTCCACTTTTGAAAGATAAAGATGAAATTCTCCAATTCTAACCCCAATAACTTTGATAAAAAATAAATTCTGCTGTCTTATTTTTAAGAGAAAAAGTAATTTGGGTTGTCATATTGGAGTAAGTACATCAAAATCACTGAAACAAAAATGGCCATCTATGTACCCTGCAATACTAACATTTGGCACCTTCATATTCCTTTTTCCTTCAACTTGTTTTCAGTTTCACTTTACCACTTTATTCTGCTTGGTTTTACTGCTCCATAGATATTGCCTTGTCTTTCAAGGCACCTGCAACAATATTAATACCTAAATCTTGCCTTGTTATGTTTGTGTAGAAAATATAATGAATATGGATGTTGGGAAGTGCAGTGAAGGAATTTATTTGAAAATGTTAGATAACCCACCTGGGGTGATGGAGAAAGAATGTAAGATTCTAGGCAAGACCGTTCTACATGCAGCTGCTAATGGTGGTTATGCTCCAGCTTACCCACCTGCACACTCACATCACTGGGGGTGCAAAAGCTGCCACGCCTTTCTAACCTCTCTTATGGGGTTGCTATGTTTTCTCTGCCCATTTTCTACAGTGAGTGTTTTAAGTTACAAAGCTGGAGTTTCCAAATTGTGGAAGGATATGGTGCCCATTCTATGAAAATGATGTTGGCTTGTACAAAGAAAAACTTAGTTGTGAGAAAATTCTTTCTGTCATCAAATTATTTTTGTCCATAGATCCAATAAAGATTGGTTACCCTAGTAGGCTTCTTTTGTTTTAAATGGACTGTCATAATTATATTTTTTTCCTTCTTTAAAGATGATGCTTACAAAGAGATTTTTTAAAACTGGTTTTATATATAAATATATCACACTTGTAATCCATCACAGGAATAAATCATATAACAACCATTTTGTGCCAGAATATGTGGGCATGCTCTCTACCTCTTCAGTAGAGTCTGATAGATGAAGTTGTGTAGTGTATAGGTTAGACTTGCTTTCCATCATCCATGAGTTGTAGGAAGGTTTGTTTTTATAGACTTTTAAAAACAATATTACATTTAGTTTTAGTTATATAAAACAAAAAGTTTGTTAGTATTCATTATTTTGAATTCTGCAAAAGTTCATTTAGGAACTGTACTTTGTTTCTTTGTAGTAATGTATTCTTTAGCCTAGCTTATACATCTAGCTTGCAGGGTAATTAATTTAAATAATGTCTTTTGCTGAAATATCATTTTGTAATTTGGCAGTCAAAAAAGAAACTCCAAAGAATACATCCTCCATATAGGCTGAGAGAACAATGCTTTTGAAGTTTGTTAGTAATCATATTTTTCAATTCTGCAAAGTGCATTCAAAAACTGCTCTCTGGTTGTTTGTATTTATTCTTCAGCACATACACCTAGCTTGCAGAGTAATGATTTAAAAAAAAAAAAAAAAAACTAAATTATACATATTAAATCAATTTTTTTTAATTTTAAACAAATAAAATTTATAAACATAGATTTTCCATTACTTATCATATTGTAATCTACTAATATAATTTACTAATTAGGCCATCATAACATTAGAGAGTGAAAAATATTCAAAATATGAATCATTTTCCAACCCAATGGAATTTGAAAATATGGGCTCTATGTGTGAAGGATTAGATCTAGGATGTCCTAAGGGGTTAAAAATATAAAGCTTAATGTAAGAGAAAAATAAGTGTGATGGATCAAGGTTTTGTAGGCTCAAATTAGGGAAAGGGAAAAAATATTTAAAAAAGAATAATTTATTACTAATTTCAATTATACCCATTCTTCTTTCATAGAATTCGTAATTAAAGATAAAATAACTACATGATATTGTCTTGTGGATGAAGGAACAAGAATTAATTACAAAAATAATATAACACACACACACACACATCTATATTTTATATCTATACATATTGATATTTTTGTTATTATATTTGTAGATTACAAAACGATGAGTAAGTATATATTTAAACAAGCTGTTCTTAAACTAAACTATCATAAATTGTATATTACATTATTGTTTAAGGTTTAATTGTTTAGAAATACAATTTATGATAATTTATTTTAAGAACAACTTATAATTTAAATATATACTTACCCATCATATTATAATATATTGATATAATAACAAAAATATCAAAATATACACACATATATGAATGTATGTATGTTTACACACACACATATAAATACATACATACATACATACATATATGTAATATAAAAAGTTATTATACACATATGTACATACATATGTATGTATATATCTATATCTATACATATATATGTATGTATATATCTATATCTATACATACATATTGATGTTTTTATTATTATAGTAATAGAATACAAAATGATGAGTAAGTATATATTTGAATTAGAAGCTGTCCTAAAACTACAAACCGTCCTTAAACTAAACTATCATAAATTGTATATAAGTATGTATGTATGTATGTATGTATGTATGTATTTATGTATGTATGTATGTGTATGTATGCATGTATACATAAATATACATTCGTACATTCATATATATATGCATATTTTGATATTTTTTAATTATATCAGTAGATTATAATATGATGAGTAAATATATATTTAAATTTTAGAAGTTATTCTTAAAATAAACTATCATAAATTGTATTTCTAAACATTTAAACTTTAATTAATAATGTAATCAAGAAACATAGATCATCATCCTCACTAATTGATTTATAATTTTTTGGTAAATTAAAAAAAAAACTATCATAAATTGTATTTCCAAATATCTAAACTTTAATCAATAATGTAATCAACAATTTATTGAATGAAAATTCACCGCCATGGAAAATTCACTGCCAAGTAAAATTCGCCGCCACCAATTCACCAAGTTTTTGAAATATATATTAAAAAATATTGGTGAACTGGGATCATGAATTTTCCTTATCCTTCAGGAATTAAGCATGAATTTTCCTAGAGCCCATCATCCTCACTAATGAAATCAAGATATTCATATTTACATTAAATCAAAAATTTAAATCTCAACTATATTAGGGTGATCCCACAATACTGGTTTACAAATTTTGGCCAAACTAGACATTGAACTGAATTTTTTTTAAGTAAATCTTCACTTTTGGGCACAACAGCTAAACCGTGAGGAATTTGAAGATGATGCAAACTAGTGATTTGTGACATTTTGTTGTAGATTCTCAATATTTTTTTCAAAATTCTTTGAAATTAGATTGCACTTTTTTTCCATCTCCTTGAAAACTAGTTTTTAACAAGAACACCATTTTTAAAGAGTGACATCATGGCTAACAAAACTTTTTTTCTATGAAGGATAAAATTCTAATATTTTTGAATTCAGATTCGTAACTATGATATATAGTGCATGGAATTGGTTTCATAGCATTTTATTGATTTTTTTTTTCTTAATTAAGTTTCAAAGTCAAACCTTTTACAATTTAGACATGATTCATTGGCTAAAGCATAACTTTTTTTGTATGTATCGAAATTCAATTTTCTTTTTTGTTGGATCAAGGACATCCAATATCTAGTGCACTAATATTTTTCAATTTTTTGATAATCTGCTATTTTTCCACATGTGCAAAACATAACTTGTTTGATTTTCGGTGAAAAACCTATGTTTAATCAAACTAAAAAATAAAATACATAATAAAACCAAAACATATTAAAATTATATTCGATGGATAGCTTGTTTCGAGGAATACCATCATCCAGTTGGGTCTGTGAAGTCTCCTCCATTTTCAACCTCAACCCGAAGAAGGGAAATTTTTGCAAAAGGTAGTGGAAGAGGGGAAGAAGGGGGAAAATGGGTTTAACTCCTTCAAAGCAAACCCCTTGACCTCAATGAGTTCGATCAAGGGGGTTCGGTGAACCCCTTTTCAAAATTTCTCTTTGTTTTTATTCGAAAAATGTGACAAATGAGGGACCATCATTTAATAGGGTTCACTCGAAGGGGGGTTGAAGCGAACCCTCTTTGGGTTCGTTCGGACCATAAGTTCATTCGAACCCCCCAAAACCCAAAAATTTTCTTCATGGGGGTGTTTTTTACAAGTTTCCTTCCTTAACGAAATTGTAAACCAGTTTTGTGGGATCACCCATTATACTCTCTTCTTTCATACTTGGTTGCGAATTAAAGATAAGTGGATGAAAGAGCATATATTAGACTTTTGTAGAGAGCAGGTATCACAATGAAAAAAAATTGAATTAAAAATCTATTTTAAGCATCTTAGACTAATGTAAAATAGCTATACTTAGTCTGAGATGTTCAAAACAAATTTTTAATTCTGATTTAATTCTTTTTCAAATTTGTGATACCCGCTTTTTACAAAACTCTGATATATGCTCTACTTTCATTCTTGTTCCTTATCCACAAGACAATACCATGTAGCTATTTTATCTTTCAATTCATGAACAAATCCAATGAAAGAAGATTGAATATAATTGAAATTGTAATGAATTTTTATTTTTAAATATTTTTTCACCTTTCACTAATTTGAGCCTACTAAACTAAATGATCCATCGCATTTATTTTTCACTTACATTAAGCTTTATATTTTTTACCCCTTAGGACATCCTAGATCTAATCCTTCACACATAGATCCCATATATTCAAATTTCATATTGGAGAGGCCATCATAGAAAGTGATTTTTTTTTTTCAAAATATGAATCATTTTCCCAACCCTAAAGTTTAATATATAAAATTTTAGCATAAGGACGACAACCCATTTTCCCAACCCTGAAGTTTAGTATATAAAATTTTAGTATCTTTAAAGGAAGACAGTCATAGAGCCCATATATTCAAATTTCATATTGGAGAGGCCATCATAGAGAGTTTTTTTTTTCAAAATATGAATCATTTTTGCAACCTTGAAGTTTAATATATAAAATTTTAGCATAAGGACGACGACCCATTTTCCCAACCCTGAAGTTTAGTATATAAAATTTTAGTATCTTTAAAGGAAGACAGTCATATGGGGACCAATTTAAATGGTGTTCAAAATATTTAAGACTTTGGTTTACTTACAAACTTAATTTAAAACGAAGAGCGGGTTATGTGCATAAAGATGGAGGTTAAAATGTTGCCAAACACGTTTTAGAAAATATAATGAAAATATATTTATATTTAGAAAATGTAAATATATATTATAATTTTTTATGTTAAGATTTTAGTGTACTTTTAGTGATGTGAGTAATAATATGTGTGTTTTATTTTAGATCAATCAAAATTTGATTTTAGGATTGGAATAAGCTTGAATTTGTCAATTTTAAGGAATGGACATATAATTTGATGATTAAATCCATGATTTATAAAAGATGTATCAAACATATGAAATCTTGATAACATTAGAAAAAATCATCACTATGACATTAAACTCCATCTTATGTTATCACACACATTACATGTTATTGGTGGTTGTTGCCATCCTCTTGTGTGTTATTAATTGTGATGCCATTAATCTTATATTCCATTATTTATTTTGGTTACAATGGATGATTCTTGCCATAATTTGATGCCTTTATATTTTATCATCCTTGTATTGTATTACTTGAGTGTGTATAATTTCTTGATTAATTATCTCAGAGTATAGAGGGGTGGACCTTAGGTCCTCGCATGGTTGGGTTGTGTTAAACCCTATTGGGGCTAGGTGGCTCTATGGCTATTTGGAGAGCATATAAAGTTTATTATATGATTGTGATATTGTTGGGCCTTCATTGCATCATCGATGTGAAATATATTAGGTAATTTTATCACTCATTGATTCAATTTATATTGGAGCCATGAATAAAGTTTGTAACTCATGGTGAACTATCCAAATTTAGGATGTAGTTTCCATATTGCATTCTTTCCATTATCATTGTATGCTTTGATTTGATATTTTATATATTAAAATATAATATTGACGTGCTCATCCTAATTTCAATTTAAATGAGATGATGATGTTATTCTATGAAAATTGTTTTGATTCAAGGTAAAAAACAGGCTTTGAAGGGGTCCGAAACCCTTTACATCAAAAAGCAGCTGATAAAAAAAGATAACACTATGAAGCAACAATCAGCTCAACGACAACCAAACAACAACCAAAAAGCAACCAAAAAGAAAGAAACCAGCCAACAACACTACAAATTGTTTAGAGTCTCCACAACTTCCATTTCATGAGCAACCAACCTCTGCACATTATCCACCGTATTAGACACCTCAATACCCAAGGCCTCGGCCTGAGTTTTCATTCTGTTTCTGGTTCTGGCTCCTGGACCACCCATTTTCACCTTAGCACTCAAAACACTGGCTTTCACAACACCTTTCTCAACAACACACTCCACATTCATCAACTTATCCCCAGCAACATTAACATCAGCAGACACATTCTCCTTTCTCTTATTAGCAATATTCATAGGGGAGGTCACCTTGGCAGAGTCCAAGATAACCAAGACCTTAGAGGCATCTCCACCCTTCAACGCAACATTCCACAACTTATCAACTTTATCTTCAAGGGATAACATTCTACCTTCCAAATTATGCTTCAGATTAATGGTTTCCTCTACCACAGTATTAGCCACAATATTAAGAGAATCCATGAGATTATCAATTTGGCTTTGGACAGAAGGGTCCTCAGCCTTACTAGCAACACCTCTAATTCTAACATTGATCCTATTAGTCTCATGGAAAAATCATTTAAAGAGTTTAAAAAGCATATTGGCATTATCACGGGCCTAGCCCAACACATCAGACAATTCCTCCCTGTCAAGGTTCTCAACACATTTCCCCACAACATCTTCATCAGAAGAGCTAGCATGAACCTTTTCAACAGAAATTTCCTTACCTTTACCAGCTGGAACAAGAGTCTTCATCTTACGAATGGAGCAAGCAATTTCCTCTGCAACAACCTTCCTTTTCAGAATCCTATCCGCATCCTCTTTACTAGGTCCCACAACATGACCATCGCACACAACTCTTTCCTTAACCTGCTTCTTCAACTCCACGTCAGCATCCGGCGAAGCCACACCATAGATACCGCCAGCCAAGGAGAGAGGGAGACTCTTCTCTAGGAGAAAGCCAACATGCATCACCTTACCTTTCCGGCTCCCTTTCGCAGGCTCTTGCACAAATCTAGTCATAGGGGGAGGAGAGGAAGCTTCCCCATAAAGTTCATTTTTTTCCTTACCTCCCTTAGAAAGAACATTCACCACCCCCTCATCACTGCAAGTTGTAGCCCGCCTTATCATCCATATTCTATGAACATTGCTATATTATGGTTTAGAATAATTAGTTTAAATGTTTTTGGTTTGACTATTGGAAGAGTTATGACTCATGTGCTCTATTTGTCACATGAAAAGAATATGGTATATTCTAGTGAATATTATAATTTTGGATTTAATTTTTTTTTTTTGATACACAAGTTTTTCATTATATTAAATAGGAATAAAAGTTTTAATAGTAGATATCAACCATCACTGGAGACAAAAAACCAGTAACCATCATCCGAAAATTAATGCCAAAAATCCGAACCAGACCATGAATGACTACCACTAGAATGACCAAACCCTACCAACCAACTAACATCAAAACAACTGCCATGCCACCACAAAAACCAGAGCCACAACCAAACAACAGAAAAAACAAAACCCTAACCTACAACACCAAAATCCGACCACCAATCACTTACATAAAATGATTAAGTTCAACAAAATCCTTGAATTCTCTTTTCCAGTCCTCGCCATCTGCCGCCATCATCCCAAAAAACTACTTTAAGAACTTTACCGCCACTGCCACGACCATCATGTGCTTCATGAGTTCAGGACTACTCAGGTCAAGAAGGAACATATAGAATTTTATGGCTTCATTCATCTCCAATAGGGTCTCCAAGTCACAAGGACACTGGAAGCCTCTCCCAGCTACCACCACACTCGAGACTTCATTAATTCCTTCCACCAGGTCCTCCTGAAACATTTTTTCCATTAGTACCTTTGTCTCGACTTTTTCAACTTGGTTATCGAGGAGAGAAGCTAAGAATTGAGATGAGATATGCAAATTATCACGTCCATACTCCTTATTCACCAAATTCCCAACACCTAGGACCATTTTCGTCACCACCACCACCAGAGGGTCATTTTTAAGCAAAATTCGTTTCAAGCATTAATCTGTCACCTCTCAAAATGAAGCTTGTCGTGTCGATGACTGTAAGGATATCAGGGTATCTGCCCCAAATTTTGCCACTCCATCCATCGACGCCTCTATCACAAACCAAGAACGCTTGGCCATTGAAGCCCAAGCGCCAAACACCCACAACCAAAACAGGAAAACACACCATCAACCATCGGAAAAAGGAAGAGAAAACCACTTTCATCGGCCTAAAAAGCCAGCTCTTCTTGGAATGAAGCCAAGTACAGAACAACTGCCACCCTTCCAAATAAGGCTCCACCAAACGTGTTGAGGCCAGCCAAGGACTAAAGATCTTTAAGGTGAATGCGAGCAAGCAGTCATTGGGGCTCGAACACTCCCTACCATCATTAAAGCAATTAATACAGATGAAATGACAACTTCATCCACCAACAGCTCCATCAACCACCCACCTCAGCCCATAATCCTCACTCCAACTACCACTGTGGCAAGATTGCCACATCCCCTCCACCTTAACGAAGGGGTGCCCACCCAACCACCCACAATTTTGGATTTTAAAATTAATCTTTATATTTTATACATATATTTTGTTGTATCATGTCAAGTTTATATGTGTGCAATGTGTCATTTGATGCTACATGTGTACATACAAAATGTAACCATAAAAGAACAAGTTAAACTAAGTTAACCTATCCCATTCAAAATATATGCAACACTTAGTTAAGACAAAATGAAGCAAAACATAATAATTTCTTATAAAATACTCTCACCCAAGTGTCTTGAAACCACCATGTTATGATGGTTTAGTCCAAGGTTTGTGGTTGGATAGAGTAGGATGTTAAGTGATCAAAATGGCAACATAAAAATGTATTCAAGAGTTGTGTTCAAATGGTTTGGGGAGGGCTTCATTTATATATATTTGGGAGAGTGAACAAAGGGACAAAATAGATTGGAGAGTTCAAGGAATCTCGTGGATTGAGATGCTTGGAGTGGATGTCAAACGAGCTTCCAAGATTCAAGGGGAATCAAGTGTGAGAGATTTTCATTAGAGGGAGTAAATGGTGGGGATTGAAAAAGTAACCTTTTAGAGGGATGTGAAGATCTTCCCCATGCCCCAAGTACTCCAAATGTACATCTTGTATAGAATGTGTACCAACTTGGGGACTTGAAAACATAATACCTTAATTAATCATTATTATGCATGCAAAAATGATTAAGGAAGGTTAACGATTAATTAAGGTTAATTAATTTGTTTTAGTTGGATAATAAAATGCACAAAATAGATTAATTAAATACGTATTGACATTTATTTAATTTTTGGATGGGGATGAGATGGGATTAAATAAATATTTTTTTTACATTTATTTATCAAGATTGAATTATAGAAGGGGTGATAGGTTGATTAATGCTAGAAATAGGGTTGAATGAACAGTGATATATTAATTAAATAATAAAATTTTATTAAGTTTTGAAGGAAACTAAATAATTAATTAAATGTAAATTTTTAATTATACAAAAAATAAAATTGATAAGCTAAAATGATGATGTGTAAATATTAGGTGTCTACTTTTTGTCCCTCTTTGAAATGACATCAAAATAATGTTCTTTCAAAGAAAAATAAAATATAAGATTTTTAGATAAAAATAGGTTGGAGGATGCCACAAATAGTTGGAAAAATAAGAATTATGATGGTAGGATGATGCAATATTGAGAGGTTAGGTGGGGGAAAAAGAGAATGGGTGAGCCCTCAAAAGAAGAAATGGCATAAATGGTGATTGGGGGGGGGGGATATATAGGACTAGGGGATAAAAATAATTAATTTTTTACCTTAGCCTATACCAATCAAAATAAATAATAATAGGATTAGTTCAAGAAGAATGGAACACATAATAGTCCATGAGAATCGTGTAAAGTGGGTGAGGTAGAACAAACATCCACCAGGTAGAGAGCTGTAATAAGTGCACATATAATTTATTAAATTTTGGGGAAATTAATGTGGGTAGGAAGTTGGGAGAAATGTAAATTTATTGAAATGTAAAAAGAAAGATTTAGTGAAGGCACACCTACTTGCAATTTAGATGCATGAGTAGTTGTGATGAATGTGAAGTGCTTTATTGTATCTAGAAAACGTTGTTATGAATTCATTTCAAAGTAGTGTAAATAAAAAAATGAAGTGTATGTGAAGAAAAATAAGTGTATGCATAGATCAATGGATGCACAACACAAATTAGTACCTGTGTCAATAATATGGTGGTTGCATAAGGCAAGAAGATATAATGAAACATTTATGAAATTGGCATATACACAACACAAAGTAGTGCAAGCACTCATAGAATGGAAAATATGCAAGGGGAGGGAATTGGATTTAATTTTGGTGGGTGTGAGGTATGAAATAGAACATGTACTAGTAATTTAGCACATGCATGTGGGAAAGATAATTTTGTAAATTGGTTGACATGTAGTTTGGATGAAATGCAGGTGTGACTAAACCTACCGACGATCCTAAAATAGGCTAAGTCTAATGGACACTTTCAAAGATGCAGACTGTTAGAAAACCAAGATCTGATTGCAAACCAGAATAGACCTTCCATAGAAGAGGAAAACGAAAAAGCAGAAGTTTTGCATAAAAACATGCAATTTGATATATTCGAAAAGACCAAATAATTACAATAGATAATTTGCTTTATAAAAGCAAAGATACCTAAACCTAATCTTATCTTGAGCAACAAGATAGCTCAACAGATAAAGATAAGATCCTATAACCTAGGAATTAAATAAATCCTAAGTAAACTTATGCAAAGTGTAATTAATAATTAATTACACCAACACCCCCCATAAGTGCAACTTAGGGAGAAGCAGATTATTATGCAAATATGAGTCTCGACAACAAGGCCTGATGAGGTACTCATGTACAAATGTAAAGAGAGAGAAAACCCAGTGGGAAAACCCCCCCCTTCAGTGAGATGAACTGCTGCGAAGAAGCACTAGAAGAACTCTGAAGAAGCAACACTGGAACCCCAAATCCGACAAGCAAGGAAAGATAGTTCTGTTTGCAAAATACCAATCAGAATAAAAAATGCAACAGCAGACCCGATGCCAAGGAACACTAGAAACTCACATACTGGATCAACTCTAGAATCTGTAAGCAACAATAGATGAAAGGATGAAAGGACCCATAATGATGACAAATCTGGAAGTTGTGTCTCTCAAAGCCGATGCTAAACTGAAACTAAAACTGCCCATAGGACGAGTACCATCAAGATTCTGGAACATTCACCATAAAAACATGGCCTTCAAATGGGAAAGATCTGAACCAATGAGGATCAAGAACCATAAAATCCCACTGTGAAGTGTGAACCAAAGCAAACCAAAGATGTATCCAGCTAAGCAAGAAAGAAGCTAAAATGAGACAACAGGAAACCATAAAAACTCATGCGAGTTGTCACCAATACGAAAGATGGATGCAAGAACCCCCCCTAATGGAACTTTATATCAGTTTGTTATTACAATACCCAATGATTGCATAAGGAGATAATGCAAAACTACAGAAACATAGGTGAAAATGCAAACCTAGCACACTAAACAAAAATGAATGCATACATAAAATAAGTTACACATTTTCTAGAAATGACCTCAGATCTGCATAGAAGCCGAAACCAGCTTTCCGACGCCGTGAAAATCGCAAAAAATAGATAAGCGAGTGAAAAGATATGCGTCCCAGAGTGAAAAAGGAAACATATGACTTCTGAGGCAGAAAAAAGCATCAAAAAGGAAAAACCAGAAAACCGCACTAGAACCATTGTGTAGAGCGTCGAAACAGCTTTCCGAAAATATCTTGTTTGCAAAAAAAGGACACCGTATGCCCAAGATATGCCCGTTTCCGTGAAAGTTGACCAAAAAACTCTGATTTGGCCCCCAGAAGCCCTCAGGGGCTAAAAAAACAGGGCCCCTGGTCACCTGGGCGGACCAGGGGCTGAAGGGTTTGGGGCTGTCGGCGGAGCCCCTGGTCACCCACGTGACCAGGGCTGGGGCTAAAACCTGGGCGGAGGGCTGCGCGCGGGGGTTTGGACCCCGATATGACCAGGGAAGAGCTTGAAAAACCCGCGGGCGCTGATCTTTAAGCCCTCGGGGGCTGTGGCGTAGCTGGTGGCGTTGCAGAAAAGGCCGCCAGTGGCGGTGGTCAGGCGGTGGCCGATGGGAGGCCGCCGGGTGGCGGGCGGGTGGCGGCCTCCATTTATACTGGCCGCGCAAAACATTTGTAGTTTTTTTTATTTTTTAAATATTTTTTTATATATTTTTTTTAAAAACGAGCCTCGAAAACTGTGCTTGGGAGCCGTATGACCCTTGGGCAAAAAAATTTTGCTTCTCCGGACGACTGTGTCCAAATTGGACAAATTTTATATGGAAACAGGGGTTTTTGGGCGCTCCGAATCCAATAGCGAGGTCCGTTTGGGTCCAAAGTGCTCCGAAAATCAGGTGACCCCCAGATCTAACAGATAAATCACCGAGCTTGAAACCCTTGCAGATCTGGAAAACGGTGACGAAAATAAATGAAATAAAAATCATTTCTAACTTTTTTTGGTGCTCTGAATCCAAGGGAAAATCCCGATCTGATCCAAGATGCTCCAGAAATATGCTCAAGGATTGAAACCCTCGAGGGACCTCGAACGAGCTCTGCACTGTGTTCCTCCAAAAATGTTGAGAAGGGGTTGCAAATCGAGGCTCTGATACCATGTTAGAAAACCAAGATCTGATTGCAAACCAGAATAGACCTTCCACAGAAGAGGAAAATGAAAAAGCAGAAGCTTTGCATAAAAACATGCAATTTGATATATTCGAAAAGACCAAATAATTACAAGAGATAATTTGCTTCATAAAAGCAAAAATACCTAAACCTAATCTTATCTTGAGCAACAAGATAGCTCAAAAGATAAAGATAAGATCCTATAAACTAGGAATTAAATAAATCCTAAGTAAACTTATGCAAAGTGTAATTAATAATTAATTACACCAACACAGACTAGAAGGTGATCAATGTAGCATGATTGTGACACATAGTGAGAATGTCTTCTATTTAAACTCATTAGGTGATGGTAATAGCATTAGTCGAGTGATGGTAGTTAGAAGTCCATCTCCTAATAAGGGAGATGATAATGACATTGGGGATGTATGATAGATATTGAAAGTGCCTATTGAGATGTGACTAGTGTGCACATAAACATTAGACCCATATTCTACATGAAGGAGATTTTTTGGGGGGTAAGATTTGTTACAAAAAGACATGGAGATTAAAAAATATACATGTAGGGGGTTGGTACTAACATTACCCCTAGGGATCTGGTAGGTTTTTTAAATAAATTATATTTATTGACAAGAGGGAAATATTTTTCATTGGCTTGGTAGATTATGTGGCTAAGATGGTGTAGCATTGATGGTGGTCTCCATGGGGTGATTACATATTGGCACATCTGTATAGGGATCTCCATATGGTGAGATATAGTGGGAATCAAAGCATTAGCTCTTTGACATTGCTATAGGTTTGGGAATGGGAGAAAATTACCCTATTTTGTCTTATTGGAGACAAGGTCAATATCAATTTTGGGGAGTCTTATGTGTTTGGATGGTAGAATATTCTAAGATATAGACATATGGGTGATGAGTGACATTGGTAGTTAGAGTTAGATGAGCTACAATTGGGAGATGTGATCTAGAGATCATGAAAGGAGTGAGAGGGTTGGGAGGATGGTACATGATCCTTATGGTTTATGATGAAAAAGTGTTATTTGGTGGGGATATAATCATATATTATGGAGAGGTATAAAATTTATAGGGTACAAAAATAATTTGGAATATGATGAAATGTATTGATAGGGCCACATGTTTTTGTGCAGATGAACAAGGAGGTGGAGTTATGGGGGTCATGAATAGAGCCAAAGGTATTGGAGGAGAATGAAGGGATGTGGTGAATGTAGAGATGATGCCTAAGTATGTGACATGGTGAAGAGATCAAAGGCTAATATGGTTTATAGTGTCACCATGGACATTAGTGTAAGAGAGGCTAAGGGAAAATCCAATGGAGAAATGTAGGAAAGTGTAGGAGAAGGAGGTGGGAGGGGGAGACAAGAGGGTTATAATGTTAGTGGTAGGAGGAAGGAGTGTTGGGTTCTAGAACATTAAATGTAGGTAGGAGGGGTGAGGAGGAGGGGAGGGAGGAGGTACATGAGTTGGAGGTGGAGGTAGAGGAGGGGGATAATATGGAGGATATTAGTAATCTAAGTAGTAGTAGTTCTTCAAGTTCCTTGGAGTCAAATGATATAGAGATGGGGTGAGGGGATGATACAAGGGAGAGTAGATACCTTAAGTATAGGTGCAACCACTAGTAAAACCCCAAGCATAGGGATAGGGACAATGAGGTAGAGACTAGGAGGTTCTCTAGAGGAGAGGTTGACCATATTTTTGAGTGAGAATGATGACCTAGAAGTAGAGAAGGATAGGTTAGAAGTGGAGAGAGATAATCTCTAGGTAGTGAGGGGAAAACTGGTGGTAGGGTAGGATGTGACAATAGAAGATTAATATGCACTACAAATTTAGATAAGTAGAGATTAGGTAGATGTGTAGTGATTGAGACAAGAGAGCGATAAGGAGAGAGAACTATTAGGCCATGGTGATGAGTTGAAAAAATGGGTGGAGTTGAGGTGATTCTATAGGGAGAGAAAATAGGATTTGTGAGAGGTAGCATACCATAGGTCACTCTATGAACAAGTCATTCCAGCAAGCTAGAGGGCACCTAGTTTTGTAGAGCACTCAACTTCAAGGAGGGTGAGATTGACATAGTCAAGTAGAACATTGGTGTCCATGGGGCTACCTATGGGGCCTCACTCTCCACTAATATGGGTTGTGGGAGATAGTGATGGTTAGATATAGCTAGTATTGCTCATATAACTTTCATGTATTTTTCATATATACCCAAGAGGCATGATGTATATACATTCTTTTGATGCTCTATGGAGAAAAATGTACACTACTTTATTTTTGATGAGATAGTTGTATCATGTTTTTGGTATTAGAGATTACATGAGATGATTTATAGTATGCATATGCATTTTTTGATGTTATATATTATATGATGATCATGATGTATGTATTTTTTTCTTATGATGTGATGGATAGATGATGTATTTATATATTCTTATGTATTATGATATGTATGCATGACATGCATGTAATGACACATTTATTATAATTATGATGGATGATATAGATGCTTAATCTAATAAATATATATTATTTATATATTATGATTACAATGATGAGATGCTATGGGTGTTGGTATTTATGATATATGATTATGCTATGATTAGATGGGTAGATGTATGCTTTCTATTTGTATATGCAATGGATATTATGGATAATGTACATGATCATGTGTGAATCGGTATTTTATTTATATTATTTGCATGGAATATTATACAATGACACGATTGATGTAAATAGATGGATGCATATATGTATAATGGATAATGGACGTTTAGCACAATTGTAGAAAATAAATGATGATAAAAAATAGAATAAATGGATGGATGAATCATCATAAGGGCCAAATAAATAAAAAATAATTAACTTAATAATCTGTACAATGTATAATAACTAACAATTAGTCAAGGGGGAAGACCTTCACATGTTTTCTTGAATGTATATGTTATCTTGAAATATAGTTGTGATGTGGGAAAATGGATCTAGATTCTAAATCACACTTTCTCCTACATCACAATGAAAAGAACCAAAAATAATCACAAATACCCACTTGGCTACTAACCGCTATGGAAGAGCCAAAATGGTGGATTAGGGTTTTGGTTCTTTCTTTGGGGGATTGTGGGGTTGATTATGAATTAACCTAATTTATTGATGTAAATATGTATTTAGGTTAACTATGTGATTATGATGAACTATTATGATTCTATGAAAGCACATGATAGAAACACAAAAAAATAGTTACAGAACAACATAGTGTAGAGACAAAGGAACTTGACATATGAATTTGAGCTTAAAATAGCTAGATAGAGGTGTTGGTGCCCTGGAGATGGAAATGAAGACCCTCAAAATCAGAAATTATATCTCATTTGGTCACTGTTTGTAGGTTCTTCCTTTTTGGACTCAATGTCAAAACTTCATTTGTTAGTGATTAATTATACGTTCCCTAATTTGTTGACATATGAGGCTTGAATGCTTGATTGATAAATTAGGTCTTGAATCCTTTTCCAAATATGCTTTAGATCCATTAAATACACACAAGAGAAGAGAGAAAGGGTTATGTCATATAGGGGCTTGCCTAAGTCAAACATTATTTTTGTATTTCTACCTCCACAATGACTATGATGATGTAAAAGAGTGCTTACCCTAGGTCGAGTAGAGGCAAATGGATAGAAGAATGATATATTGACAAGTGCTACAACTTACCACCCAAATCTACATTCCTTGATGGACTAAATTCATTTCTCTCATCACCTTCAAGAAGAATTGGAAGCTTTATTTGAAGTCCTGCAAGTGTTAGTGCTCACAAAAAAAATAGACATAAAACATGAATAAACTCACATGAAAAATTGATGCATTTCTAACATGATACTTGACTAATAATAAGTAATGTAAAATATACTAATTCTTCTCTTGAGTGATTTTAGATGCTCAAATTATTCAATCATTTCATTAGGATTTTAAATGGTGAAAAAGACTTGTATTTATATAAATTTCTTTAATTTCTCACAAAATTGATTACCAACAGTCAACAAATGAATTCAAATTTCTAAATGTAAAATCTCGATAATGATATATTTAAATTGGGGCCAAAATAGGTTGGACAGGGGTGTTAGCACCCTAGTCTAGACCTAGTTTGGGTCTTTAAGTGTCATTAAATAAACATTAATTGATATTCCCAATTAACTCTGATTTTTTGAATATGATCATAAAACAAGCAATTTAAGAGCACAAATGGGTCCAAACACATAGGGGGGAGCTAAACCTAGTGTGAAATTGTCAAGGGTGATAATTTATGATGCTAAATTTAGCCCACAATTTAGTGAGAGTATGAAATTATGCGTAGACTCTCACTAAAGTAAGGATAAGCTAAGAAGGGTTCTTTTATACGAACATTGAATAGATAGGATGACATTAAATCTAGGGGATGTGCTAGCCCCCAAGATCAAGATCATATGGCACAAAAATGTAAAGAAAAAGGAACACAGACACATGAGGTGCAATGCATCCTAAAAAACATGAAGCATTGACAAAAAAACATACACAATGAAGACACAAACAAAACACAATGTAAAGATAAAGTAAACACACAAAAGGCATAAGAAAAAAACAAAAATAATAAAAATCTAGGTATGAGGAAAGTTCACCCATTGCAGCGAGACAAGGCCTGTTGATAGTGTTGCTAATTCTTTTGTAAAATAATTGCTTTCAACATTGAATATTTTCAAACCTCACTTTTTCTTAATTCCTCTACCTGATTCTCTAACAAGCTCCATAAACTCTTCATAAAACTCATTTGTTTGGACTTTAATTCCTTGAATCAACATGCTTTCAATAATAGAAAAAAATTAAAATCCACAAGCTTATAAAATAAATAATGTACAAACATTTGCTTATTGAAATATTGAATAGCATAAAAAAATGATACTAAACTTACTCTCCCCTATTCCTCTATGTGGGTAATTTGCTCCAGTGACCAAAGGTAGTGTAATGGCGTAAAATTGCACCCTAGTGTAATTTCCCATTATATACCCCTACCTTAGCCTTATAAACCTAACAATGCAAAATATGCCACCTTTGCCTTGCTTTTCGCGTGTGCCTTTTATCATTTTGCATTAGCGAGGGATTTTTTTTGTCGTGGACGCCTACATGACACACAGATGTCTACATTCTGCGCTAGCATCCTAATAAGATTCTTGCATCAGGAGATGTTGGAGACATTACCTTTCCTACCACCCTACAAATGTAACACCTCTCTTCGAATCTTGACCACTTGAATACATCTATTTGGATCCAAAATACCTTTTGAACATCTCTCTTGCAAATTCCATTCATTCTCTCTACCTTCTTTCACTCTATTCTTTTATTCTTTCAACTTGCTTCACACTTTACAACATTGTTGCTGCTTCTATATCATTTTTCATTGTAAATTGTCAAGCTCTACACGCTATCAACACAATTTTCTTGCTCTCATCCTTCCTCTCCCAGCTTCCCCAAGCACACAAAAATTAAGGTAACATATTTGCTTACTTGCATTGTCTTGTTTATAGAGTAGCATATAGATTATATTTTCATTCTATAAATTGTGCCTATTTCCTTTCTTTATCATTTCTCTCTATCATTGCATATTGGTTGTTTGTGGAGGTGGAAACACCAAAACAGGGGCTTGAATTAGGAAAGCTCCAAAACATAGCCACGAAACTTTTCTGTCACCGTGTGTGTAGGTTCATTGCATTCATGAGGAGCTTGTAGGAGGATGGACCATCAGTGAGTTAGTTTCTTCTTCCTTTCGCTTGTCATTTTGTTATTAGATAATTCATCTTTTAAGTTAAAGTATTCTTGTTGTTGTTTCCTTTCATTTCATGAATTTATTCATATATGTTAAACTGTTAGATTAATACTCTTAGGTTGTTAACACACTCTTTGTGTTTTAGTCTATGAATTCTGCTCTCTATCGTATGAGATGCTAGCATGCCTATGAGATGACAGTGCATTGTGTTGTTGTCTATCTCACGTGCTAGCATCCTCTAGTTGAGAGCCAGTCAGTTCATAATCTGAGACATTTTTGGTCTGTTCACCTATTTCCCAAAATCTTCCATTAGAAAACATAAAAAATAGAGTCTAATTTGTCCTTCCTTTTCAACCTTTTCCTTTCGGTTAATCTTGAGGTGGTCTTGAGGTAGTTGAGGGAAATTTTCTCCCTTTAGGCTCTTCTATGTTGTAGAGACTTGGTAGTAGTGAATCCCATCTACATTTGGTGAACTTGACGTGAACTTTCTCCTTTTCATTTCTTTGTGTCAAATTTTTTTCCCTCAGGTCTTAGGTGTGTTATATATTAGTGTGTCATGAATATTTTATGAGTTTTATGACCCAATCTACAACCTATGGATTCATTGTTAGAAGTCTTTGACATACAAGAATAGAACCTAGGAAGGTCACCTCTGGTCAAACTGGCCCCTCTTTTAAAGAAATGGTTTTAGGGATGTCTACTATATTTTTTAGCCCCTTTCAAGAAGCTACTAGTTATATTCCTAACGCCCATGCTTCTCCTTTCACTTCTTCTATGGAGGAAGACATTTCTCTTGAGGTTCCTACTGAGAAAATTATTTCTCTAGATAAAAGGCTTGGAGAGTTTGAACAGTAATTGGAAAAAAGATAGTAGTCTTGCCCAAGTGGCTACCATTGTTAATAGACTAAGAACCATGTTGGATAAGGATAAGAGGTATAAAAATTCTCTGAGGTATTTCAGACATTGTGGATAACCATGTCCTAGCTTATAACTCTAACTTGGGTGTTACTCAAGATGTTGGTTCTGAGACCACTTTGAAATAGCTGAAAGTATTGATACTTGAAGTGTCAGTGTATATGGCTGAGACAGGTCCTTCAACTAACACCATCTTTGTACCTAAGAAAACCCACACTTTCAAGTAAACATGGTACCCCTAGGCTTCAACTCTTCTACCTCTAAGGTTTCTACTTTTGGTGGTAGTAGTACTGTCCCTATTGGTCCCTGTGATGGAGGCTTTTCCAATATGGGGGTTGGTGGCTCTGGTGGTGTTTCCTCTGATCCTGTTTCATCTATTGATCTATGTCTTAAATAATTTTTACAAAACATGGGGTGTATTTAGAACAAACTAACGTATCTAGCCAACTATTCTTCATCTCAACCTATGTTCTAGCCTTTCTTTCATCATATTCCTTTGTCTATCACCATATTAAACACTCCTATCTCTGAGGGGATGGAGATTCCTAAGCTTAAGAAGTATAGTGGTCATGGAGACCCTCAGACACATGTGTCAACTTTCAATGCCATGTGTAATAACTTCTTCCACCATGATGCTCTGATGGTGAAGTTATTTTCGCGTTCTCTTAAGGATGCCACATTGGACTGGTATTGTAATTTTCTAGATAATTCTATTTTCTTATTTGATCAACTAGTAAATTAATTCCTTCGACAGTTTCAGGCCAACATTGGGCCAAAGATGGAATTTGTCAATCTCATTCAATATAAGCAGGGGGTCCATGAAAAGGTTACTGATTTTATTGCTCAATATCAGGCTCTATTTTCTTAGATATCTTACCCATTGCCTAATTTTGATGTCCAAAAGGTTTTCATTGGGAACTTGCAGTGATCACTACAAGAGAAATTTTCCCTAATGAAGTACCCTTCTTTCATGCATCTGTGTGCAACTTTACATGATTATTAGTAGATGGTTGCTCAGTTCGAGGATTTTTCCTCGCACCCTCATTCGGATAATCAATCTAGTGTCGATTTCTGGTGATTCAAGAGAGAACAAGGCCATAGTGAATGTGGTCTTTGTTCTTAAGAACAAAGGCTTATGACATGATATTTTTTTTATAAAATTGTCAGTCCTATGGAAACATCTTATAAAAGTTGTTAAATAATAAAATTATAACATTAATAGAAATTAAACCTCTTTTTGAGCCATATCTATAATGGTATGACACACAAAAGTTTTTCCAATTTCACCAAGTACAAATACATGATATTGAGTGATGTGTCTACCCGCATCATGAGATTCAGGATCACATCGATGATGAAACTATTTGTCTCAATGGGAGGAAGTGAAACTCTAACAAATCTGTGGCTAAGCCTAACAATAAACTACATATATACACAGATCCATTTCCTTCTCATTTTTCTAACTTGGTTACGCAGTCTTTTGCTTCTTCTGATCCTGTCTTGTCTAAGTATGTGAACATGTTTTCGTTCACTCATATGCCTCTTGCAAAAAAGTTGAGTGTTGTTCCTAATATAGCCTTCACCTCATATGATCTACCCTTAAAAAAGGAGCCTTCTTTGTTGCATACTCTTGCTCAGATTAATGGTAACATCGTGATTGGTGTTATGGTCGATCTGTCGAGCCAAGCGAATGTGATCATGGAGGAGGCCTTATTCATTAAAAATATTCATAAGGAGAAGTACAATGAGTCACGGGTCACTCTTCGCACTCATGACAATTTTTTTGCCGCCCCTTGGGTAATATTTCTTTATTAGTCCTTGTAGGACCCAAGGCTTTGGATGTCTAATTTGTAGTGATTCCAGAGTTCGACCTATTCAGGGCAAAGCTAGGCATTCTGTGGCTAGCTTCCATGAATGTGGCCACCTTTGTTATCCACAAATGTTTGAAATTCCTCCATGAGGGTACAATGCATATCATTCAAGACACTGGGTATAAGCCATTGGTATCACGTGGGGCCTTTTCTTTGGATCACTTTTGGCCTGCCTCTATTGGACCCTTCCCTCCAAGGGTGATCTCTTGCATCATGCTTATTACAGGTATAAGATTGGGGGCTCAACTTTGAAGGGTGGTTTTTCTCCACCACCCTATGCTATGTCTTTGAAGGCTTTCTTGCATGCACAATAGCAGGATTCATCCTCTACCCCTACAAAGGGGAAGGACAAGCCTTCTCTTTCCCTCAAGCCTTTCCCTTCTAGTCCTTCTTTTGCAACTCCTTTTTATTCTGAACCTTTGGTGGTGTCCTCCATTCCCTCTCTTGTGCCTACCATAGGAAAGGGAAAGGTGCCTATGTTGTGGAAGTTGAGGCCTCAGGTCTTCTAGCTTCATGTTCTTCCCATTGTGCCTTGACCCAACCTATATGGGAAGGGGAATTCTTTCCACGGGTTTCCTCTTGTTTCTCAGCCTCTATGGACTTTGCTTGTTATTCTACCTCCTTCTTGGTTGGGACATGGGAAGAGGCTCGGTACCAAGATGCCTCACTTTGTTTTCTCTTCTGAGTCTGTTTCTCTTCCTGCCCCTCCTAAGGAGTCTCACCTTCCACCCATAATAGCTGTGGAGGTCCCTTCTGTGGTAGAGTAGGATCCCTCAACCTCTTCTTAGGCTACACCTTTGAGTGCCCATAGCTGACATAACCGACTTGTGTACGAGTGTAAGTGCTAGCGAAAGGCTCTGGCTAAGGAGCACATGACTTTGCATTAGAGTGTCAGGGAGTCTTCTATTCTTATTTTTTCTTCTGCTTTTATGGTTGCTTCTATTTCTTCTTTTCCTTTCACTTTAGTTCCCACCGCCTCTGTGCTTCTTCTAGCTTCCTTGGTAGATATCGATGAACCTAACCCCAAAAAGGTACAAGTGTTCATCACTCCTTCGGTGGAGCCTCCCCTTCTCTTGTCTCTTTATGATATCCTCCATTTTTGCAACCATTAGACATGCCTCATACAAAGGTTGTGTCATTTGCAGCTTCTATTTCTTCCTCCACTTTTGGTTCCTCTATGGGGATTCAACATCCTCCATTGAAGCGCAAGCTGGAGGATGACCCCACCTCGAGTGATGGTCGTAAGAAAGGTTTATCTTCTTTGGATTCTAGTTTTGTTTTATCTTGTGGTGTCCTTGTGAAGGCAACCCCCGCATCCCTAGAGTTGTCATTTCCCCTTTTGATGAGGTTGACATTGACTCTTAGATGTCTTGTCCTCCTCCCTCTTTATTGACACATGACACTCCTGAGAAGTGCATGTTCAACTTGGTGGAGGATATCTTGAATCTATCTTCAATTTTTGTAAAATTGATGACCTTTACCTCAAAAGAACTTGGCGAAGAAGACCTCGAGGGGCCTTCTTCCTTGTCTCTTGTTGCAAGGGAATCAGAGGGTATTGCTCCTGATATTCCTTCCTTCTAGGCTCATCCTCCTTTCCCCTAAAATAATCTAAATTGGGAGTAGGATGGCCTGCTAGTTGATGAGGACTAGGGTGGTACCTCCCTCTACATATGTAGATTAGCTTTGTTTATTTTTTTGTGTTGTATTTTAATGTTTTGTGATCCTTCCTTGAGGAACATTGCCACCCTTATAGGTACTTGGATACATGAACGAAAATATATCATACACTTCTTCTATTTGTGTCATCATTATTTTATGTGTTTTAATTTTTCTTTTTGATATTAGGGACGATGAAAAGCATTGGGGGAATTTAGGTCTTCTTCCATGTTGACCTGATTTTTATTTTTTACTTTGTCTTCATGTGCTCTTCCTCATGTTCTGAGAAATTTGGGGATTGATGATAGTTCATACATATACTATATACTATATTATATCTATGGATAGTTCCGACCCCAAATTATTAGATCTCCCTGTCTCTTGATTTCTTCATCTCTTCTTGTCTACTTCTTGATGTTGTGGTTCTTATGTGTTGTTGCTCGCATGTGTGACAACATACAACAAATATATCTTTCCATGTGTTTTATGCCACAATGTCTCTCATCTTTCTCTTCTCCTTAAGACAAAATGTGCTCCTTTACATAGCACACATCATCCTAAGGAAGACTATCATACTTGTCTAATTTTCAACAAGGAGAATTATTTCCAAAGGATTCCTTGGTACATAATTATTTACAATGAATTCCTTGACAAAATAATCCCTTGTTGAAAACCTCATTTTCCAAAATGGCGTATTCTTTCAACAAGAATTCTTTGGTAAAATTTTCTTTCAAAAAGATCCCTTGGTGAAAGAATCTGTCATTTCAAAAAGGAGAATTCTTTCCAAAGGATTCCTTGATGAAAAAATCACTTATGGAAAATATTGTGTCTTTCAAAAGGAGTGTCCTTTTAAAAGGGTTCCTTAGTGTCTTGATGTCTTATGAAAATGATCCTGGATGAAAGAACCCTTTTGTGAAAGCCTTTTTTTCAAAAGGATTCCTTGGTCTCTCATGATTTTGTCTTGTGTCTGATATTTGACATCTTGTGTCTTGGTGTTTGGATGTCTTATATATTGGTGTCTAGCTTGGGGGCAACCTAACTAGACTTTACCTTTTTGTGATTGTCCTACAACCCTATTTGCAATAGCTACAGGTCTGATCAGAGTGTCATATTGTGTCTTATAATGGTGTCTATTTATGATCAATGTCATAGTGTGAACTAAATAAGCTAGAACCAAATAAATTTAAAGCCTATTTAACTCCCTAAGCAATGATCCCAATAAAATATTCAAAATTCATCAAAACTAGGAAGCCATTAAACTGACATGATATAAACATGAAAGCATAACAAAACCCTATTCTAAGACCTCAAATTTTATCCTATTGGGGGAGTGGTATCACATTGATGTGGGATGGTGACTCTTTCCCAATCCCTTGGATAATATGAACTTGTTTCAATCAGTTTTATTGAAGAAAACTGATGAAACTAATGAGATGTGTGTAAAACATGATGTAGAACTAGATTAATATGATAAAGATGAGTGCTAAATGCTAAGATGTATGCAATCTATGCTAAATGTAAATAAAATTTCAAAAATCTAAGCCATTGATTCAAATTATGCTAAAATTGATGCAAGGTAAGTTACCATGGAAGCCATTAATGGATGCTTAAGCTAAATGGATGAAGCTTTAATCTAAAATGCTATCGAATATGAAATATCTAGGTGTAATTGAGTATGAATTTTAGCAGCATAAATATACTGTGCCTCCATTTCTCTCCAAATAGTGATCTATTTATAGGAAAGCAAATGAGAAAACAAGGACTCAGATTGAAAAGATTAATCAATGGTCAACGATGAAAGGAGGATGAAACATGGATTGAGGATTCCAATCCATGGTCAAAGTTGAAAGTTGACAATGATCAACTAATTTAATGAATGGTCCAAATTAGCTTTCAACAAACACACTTCCTAAGAATTAGGAAGAGGTTAAGAGATATTTTGGAGGAATGAGTGCACAAAAGGGGATATTCCATAGGAATATTCTCTTTTGGAGGAATGTGCAAAGGAAGAATATTCCAAGAATATTCCCTTGCAAGTGGGAGGATGAGGATAATTAGCATTTTAGTTAATTAAAACTAAATTTGAATTGTGGAATTGGAAGAATATGATATTCATTAAATAATTAATTTAATGAAAAAGAGGGAT
The DNA here is from genome assembly GCA_007258455.2 of Sequoia sempervirens. Classification (NCBI taxonomy): domain Eukaryota; kingdom Viridiplantae; phylum Streptophyta; class Pinopsida; order Cupressales; family Cupressaceae; genus Sequoia; species Sequoia sempervirens. The sequence goes on from VDFB02219814.1 coordinate 70,649, forward strand.
GCAATATGATATTTAATCAAATAGCTTAGGGATATTTAATTAAATAAGAGGACTTAGGGTTTAAATTAAATAATTTGATTTATTCAATTTAACAAGGTGAAATGTTAGTGTGAGAGGGGGTGAATTAACAGAATTAGGTCAATTAGATTAATAGATGAAAATGACACATTTAATTAAATAATTAGGCTTATTTAATTAAAAAAGTGAAAAGAAGATGGATTTTAGGATGAAATGGTGTTAACATATCAGATTCAAGTATGTATATCATTCATAACATTTTTGTGTGTCTACATTTTCCCCTTCTTTGAAGCGAGGTACCCGTTACGTTGGTTCAAAGACTGACGCTTTTCAGATTAAAATTGTTGTTCAGATAAAAAATTTAAAAGAATTTTTGATTTTTGGATGAGCCACTATAACCCCAGTGGAAGGAATTAAGCTGGTACCCTGCCCCCTCGAGAGATTGGGCAGAAATTTCAATTTTCGGGCTGAGATCTCGACAAAGGTTCAACATTAGGTCAGCTTAGAGAGGACAAAAGATACTTATTAGAAAGCTCAAATGTTTGATGTAGACAAATTTTATGATGTATAGATAGTCATCGTCCATGGGTAGCCTCATGTATCTTTTGATATATCACACATATTCAACACTTGGATAGAATTGTTAGTAAAGATAGGAGAATAAGAAGAATAAGAAGAATAAGATGGATGGATTAACCATTGATTTTGAGATTGATTTAGAAGTCCAACAAGCCTATGATCATTCAAGACTTTATTAGATATGGTGATGAGATGGATGATTTTCTCATATCTGGGATTGGGAGTCTTCGTCATTCCTTATGTTTGATATAACAAATAGACACAATGCATCATGGTATGAAAAACCAGGATGGTGTTGTATCTAGTGTAATGGACTTTGACTATGCAAACAAATAGGATAGTTATTGTTCATATCTTGACATGCGAGAACTTTGTTGGAATATAGTTTAGAAGTTTAGAATAAATTGGACCAAAGCATATGCAATAGTGAACAATCTACTCTAAAAAACCTCCCTACACACAACTAAGCAAGTATGCACCAAAATTATTTTACAAGAATACCCACTAGCACAACAAGTGAAAGATAATGATTGATGCCCCATTCCTTTCTCTCTAAATCATTGAGACATCACCGAGAGGTTCTCATAATGGGTCAAGAAGATAAATCATAAGAAAAGATCAACAACAAACAATCAATGTTATCTATATCTCCTGCCAAAGGTGTAATGTGTTTAGGATAAATATCCAAAGTGATTGCCAATGATAATGCCCATTGTAGGAAGGATGCATCCTAGGACATGCTATCAAATGTTGGCGGGTTGATAGGTTGTTTGAAAGGCCGTTGATATAAAGTTGGATTGAAATGTTTGATAATGATCTAGAGTTTGATTTTTGCATTTAAAGGTTCTACTTTTGTTGATTGTTGTACTTGTTTCCCGTTTGTTTTACCAAAGTTTGAAGATGATGAGTGATTTATTATGGATGAAATTTTATTGTGGGTGAAAGTGAAATGGGATGGATGGTTTTGGATTTTTTAGAATATTTCAATGATTTTGGTATTTTACAAATGTTTTGAGGTTGTTTTTGGTCTTTTTGAAAGTTTATGTGAATGCTTTGATTTTTGATTATTTGAGGTTGTTTAGGGTTTTCCAATGTTTTGAATTTTTCTAAGTTTTCAAATGTTTTTGGGTTTTCTGAGTTTTGACCAAGACCTAATCTAATAGACTATCCTAGGGGCCTTGGGGGCTTATCAAAGATGACCCTTGCCTACGTTATACACACAAAGACCATTTAGTTCAATTGACTTGACTTATTGTTGATGAGATATGAACATTTGATAGATTGTCTGTTTATTATGATGGATTGCCAGCCTAAAGTCTCCCGGGGGCACATCAATGATGGCCTTGCCTATGTTCAAGCTCAGAGACAATGTATTTCAACATGGTATTATTTTTTTCAATGTTTTGACCTTTTTAGGGATTTTTGATGTGTTTTGAATGTTTTGGATTTTAACTTTACAACTTTTTGAATGTTTTTGGATTTTAGTTGTACATGATTTTGATGTTTTTGTATTTTTTGGATTTTGCAAGTGTTTTGGGTTTTGATGAGATTTTATGAATGTTTTTGGGATTTTCGATGAGATTTCCAATAACCTCAAGATGTACAAGAACCCAACCCAATACATAAAAAATTGCTCCCAGTGTGATGTGATAGAATACCTTGATATAGGCAAGACAAATTGACCTTAGGAATGTGCCAAGTAGTACTAAAGGGGTATACGATACTTTACAATATCAAGCTATGATACAAATGTAGATGGGTGATGGAATGAATAGGATGAATGATGTGATGTGATGGATGCAATGCAAAGCATGATAAGTTAAAGAGCCAAATATAGATGGAGGTTCTTTATTTATGCAACTGCCTGTTTGCCAGGTTTTCACCAAGGTACTTGTTTAAAGTTCCACTGAAGTGGTTTTCACTAGAGGATGTTTTTTTTCTTTACCATATTCAATCCTTTTTCTTTTTTCTTTTTTGGATTTTTATCATTTTTTTATTTATTTGATTTTTTGAGATTTACACCCTTCAAGCCTAGGCATAAAACTTTTTGAGATGTAGACTATTGATTTTCTCTTGCAAGGGTTCACCTTCAGGTGTTGATAGTTGGTATGCTCCTGATCCATAGCATGTTGTGACAACAAATGGGCTCAACTAATTAGGCTCAAACTTTCCTTTACTGTCTTGATCTGGAACATTCTTCTGATTTTGCTTTAGGATAAGATCCCCTACCTAGAAATACTGAATCTTGATCTTGTTGTTGTAACTCCTTTTCAATCAGTTTTGGTAAGCTTGCAAATGATTTAAGGCATCAAGATGACACTCATCCATGAATTCTAACTCATTCAACTGAGATACCCTATACTCTTCATTAGTGATCAGATTCTATAGTGATACTTACATTGAAGGAAGCTTGACCTCAATAGGTAGTATGGCTTCTAATATGTAGAATGAGGAGAAATGGGTTGCACCTGTAGGTGTGAAAATATTGGTTTGGTAGGCTCTTAGGGCAGGATTTAATTATAGATGCCAGTCACGACCAACTTCATTGACCATTTTATTTAAGATTTTTAGAATGGTCTTGTTTGTAGCCTCAACTTGACTGTTGCCCTGGGGGTAATATGGGGTGGAGAATCGATGTTGGATGTTAAATTGTTGGCATAGATCTTTTACATCCTAATTTTTGAAGGGTGTTTCGTTATATGAGATAAGGGCTTGCAGAACACCATAACGATAGATAAGGGTGCAATTTAAGATAAACTTGTAGATTTGCTTCCTTGTTATGTAAATCATAGGAATGGCTTCGACCCACTTGGTAAAGTACTTAGTGGCCGTGATGATGAACTTGTGGCCATTAGATGAGGTGGGAGTAATCATTCCTATGAGGTCAAGCCCCCATTGCGAGAAAGGCCAAGGTGTGACCATTGGTTGTATCTCCTGAGTTGGAGCATGGATAAGATCTCCATTCTGTTGAGATTGGACATACTTCTGCACATGGTTGGTCAGTAGTACCTCATCCTCAACAGTTTCTTGGATAAGGTTATTCCATTAGAATGGGAACCACAAATTCCTTCATGTACTTCTATTAAGGCGGTCAAGGCTTCCTCTTTGTTAAGACATCATAGTAATGTCCCCTCGATGCTTCTACGGTATAGGGTATCACCTAAGATCACAAATCAAGATGCATTTTTAACAAACATCTTCTTAAGGTTGGAGGTGATATTAGATGGGAGGGTACCTCTACTAAGATAGGTCAATATATCATGATACCATAGGGAACTGGGACCAATGATCACACACATGAATTCAGATTTAGGAAATTCAAAAATTGATATGAGAAGTTGTCCTACCAAGAAATCATATTGAAGGACGTTGTATGGCATGTCTAACAATGATCCAATTATCACCATGGCATCTTCTGCTCAATTATTCACATGAGTTATCTGCTCAAAGGTTATATCATTGAAAAATTCCTTGAGAATTTCTACCATCTTCTTATAAGGAGTGAGTTTATCATCTTTGGTTTAGTAGTCATCATTGAATTGGTTGACGATTAGTTGTGAGTCTCCATAGAACTTTAACTCTTGTATCTACCATTGGATTGTTATCCTTAGGCCTATTATTAGGGATTCATACTCAACAATATTATTTGTACATGGAAATGCTAGCCAATATGACTTTGGAATATAGTCGCCTTGAGGGGTGATAAAGAGAATGCCTACCCCTAATCCATGTTGGGTATATTCTCCATCAAAGTATAATTTCCATTGATCTACTACATTGAGGAGAAACACTAATTCATCAAGAAACTAAGATACCAAAGGATTCTTTGCATAAATGGGTGCTTGAGCTAGTTGTTCTGCAATAACTTGTCCTTTGATATCCTTGTGCTCCACATACTCTATGTCAAATTCAATCAAGATCATTACCCATTTGGCCATTCACCAAGTGGGAGTTGCTTTGGATAACAAATATTTTAATGGGCCGATCTTAGCAATAAGCTTTATTTGGTGTGCAAGCATGTAATGTCTAAAATTTTGTGACACAAAGACTACTGCTAAGCATGCCTTCTCAATCGATGAATAATTCATTTCATAACCTACCAAGGTCCTGTTGATGTAATAGATGGCTCTTTCCTTTCCCATTTCATCATGTTGGGCTAGAAGAGCTCCCAATGCTATTGATGTTGTTGAAATGTATAATATTAATGGCTTGTTTTGTATCAACAACATGAGAATTGGAGGTGACAATAGGTAGTCCTTGATCTGCTGGAAGGATTTATGGCATTTCTCATCCCACTTATAAGTTATTCATTTATGGAGAATATGCGAGAAAGGGTATATCTTGTTTGATAATTGTGCTATGAATATTCTAATGGATTGCAACCTTCCTTGTAACCCTCTCATTTGTTTCGATGTTTGTCATGATTGCATGTCAAGGATTGCTTTCACTTTTTCTAGACCTATCTCTATCCCTCTTTGTGAAACGATATAGCCAAGAAGCTTCCTTGATGTAACCCTAAAGACACACTTTTTTGGGTTCAAGTGTACCTTATACTCTTCAAGTATGTCAAAGATGGGTCCTAATACCTCTATGTGGTCATTTCTTTTCTTTGATTTGGCCAAAATATCATCCACATAATCTTCAACTATTTTATGGATCATATCATGAAAGATTAAGGTCATCACCCTTTGATAGGTTGCTCTGGTATTTTTTAGCCAAAATGACATCATGTTCCAATAATATGTCCCCCATGGACAAGTATATGTAGTTTTATGTTGATCCTCCTTGGCGATCATGATTTGGTTATAGTCAGAAAATCCATCCATGAGTGATAGCATTTCATGTCCTGCTATTAAATTGAAAATGATGTTGATGTTGGGAAGAGGGAAATCATCCTTTGGACATGCTTTGTTCAAATCCCTAAAATTTGTGCATATTTTGATGCCCCTAGTGGGTTTGGAGATTGGTACTAGGTTGGAAACCCACTCAGGATAGTAAATTGGTCTGATAAATACAACATCAAGGAGCTTTTGTAACTCTAGTTTATACTTGTTTATGCTCTACTATGACGTTTCCTGCTCTGGCTACTTTTGAATTTCTGACACTGTTTTGATTAGACTAGTTCATGGGTAGCTCCGGGGGGGGGGGAAGGCTCCCCATTCCAAGGATGTTGTCCTCTTTCCTCGCGTTGTGCCTGTGGTGGCAGTGGCCAGTCTAGCCACTTTTGAAAAGATGTCCCCTCCTTGTACTGCAGTCCTTTCCCCTGGGGAAAAGACGAAGGGAATCTCTGGGAAGTCACTCTTTTCTCCAAATTTCGGGCTTAATTCCTTTTTTCTGAGGAAGCTCTGACTTCCTACATGGAAAAATTGGTGGGGTCTGACTTGCTAGCCCAATCTAAAAGACTTGTGGAATCTGCTTCCTGCTCAATTATTGGCTAGGAAGTAGATATCCCTGAGGTTCTCATGCTGAAGGTGATGGATAACCTCAAAATGGCTCTTGTTGGAAAGTTTTTGGCATACAAGCCAAATATTGAACTTGTTTGTTAGTGGGTTGCTTCCACCTGGAATCTCAAGGGCAACGTCACCATAAATGTGATGACCAGAGGAATTTTTCTGTTTTCATTTGTGGTTTATGAAGATATGCTGAAAGTTTTAACTAGGGTTCCATGGGCTTTTGACCCAAGTTTTAAAAATTTTCTTTCACTATGCAAATGGAAACTGGGTTTTGACCTGTTGGTTGATTTGGGGGCCTTTGTGCCAACTTGGGTTTTCCTTCTGGGTATTCCTTTGGAATTCTAGGAGATGGGAATCTTAAAGGGCATTGCAAACTCCTTTGGGAGCCTCCTGGCAATAGATAAGATTACCTAGGAGAGGTCGAGGCTGGTGTATGCTCGAATATGTGTTAATGTGGTTGTTAATATGTTTCTACCCTCCTCAATATTGCTGAAGTCTAAGTTTGGTAACTTGACTCAACCCTTGGAGTATGCAAATGCTCATCTCTTTTTCTAGCAATGTAAGAGGTTTGACCATCTTATTGATTCTTGTGTGGTATTAGGTGAGGGATCTAAAGCTAAAGGTAAAATGTTAGAAGAGGACAACTCGTCTAAGGCTATGGCTACTAAAGTGAAACATTCTTCTACTTCTCCCCAGAAGGTGTCTATTCCCCTTCTAAAGGATAATCAAGATCTTGAAAAGATGGTTGTGTTTGAGCCTCAGGTTGAAGTAAATGAGTCAGGTGGCCTGAACCTCAATGTGGCTACCCCTTCTTCTTCCCTTCCTACTTTGGGCTTTCCTTCCCTAAAGGATATGAGAAGGGAAGATACAATTCAAGAGAAGGTCCAAGTTGAGGATCCCATGTTGGTGATGAATGTATTGGATTTAAAGGTCAGGGAGTAGATTAATGGTACCGATGAAGTCTTGGAAGAGGGAGAGTATGTTCTGGATGATACTTCCCTATCTTTGGAGGAGATTAATTCTCTTTCTCATCTTGGTGCAAAAAATTTGAGCGACTTGCTGGCCCTTCTTGGCTTTCATCAAGGGTCTAGTAATAAGGAGGATGAGGAGGGATGGTCACAAGCCACTATGAAAAGAAAAAATAAAAAGAAACCAGATGTTGGAGGGGGAAAAAAGGTGGGAAGACCCTCCCATAAGGAATCAAGAATTAAGGATACTGTGAGGGATGTGGTAACTGGAAAATAGAGAACCTTGGACTCGATCGTGGGATCGAAGCCCAAGAAGATGTAGTATGGAGGTTGGGATTGAATGAAGGTGGGGGTGTTTCTATTTTTTCAATGAAGTACATCTCTTGGAACATAAGGGGTCTTATAGTCCCTATAAACAATTTTTGGTTAAATCATGCATTCTTGATAATAAAGTGGATGTCCTACTTTTACAAGAAAAAAAGATGAACAAAGATACTTTTGAGAAAACTATTGTTAGTATCTGGCTAGGAGCTAATTACTTTGTTAGTGAGGATAAAGGTGCTTTAGGTGGCATTGCAACTCTCTGGAATCCCTCTAAATTGAAAAAATCTTTGTGTTTTGTGAGTAAGAATAGTCTTGAGATTACTCTAGAAGACATTGTTTCTCAGGAGAAATGGAATCTTGTTAATATATATGCTCCAAATTCAAGAAGAGACAAAGTTTTATTGTGGGAACAACTTAGTGAAGCTATTTCTAATAGGAGTGATGACCACTGGATTCTTGGAGGGGATTTTAATTCTCCTCTCCTACCTTCAGAAAAGTCTGGAGGGCTGTATGATTTCTCAGATAGTATGATGGAGCTAGTTGAGTTCTTTAATTCGACAGGTCTTATTGATATCCCCCTCCAAGGAACTAAGTATACCTGGTCCAACAAGAGGAATGGAAACCATCTTATCCAATTCAAATTGGATAGATTCTTGATCTCTGCTAACTGGGATATTTCCCAATTCCTTTCTCTTTTTGCTCTCCCAAGGTTTGGATATGATCATAATGCTTTGGTGCTGAAAAGAAATATGGACCATAATAGGGGTCCCTTCCCTTTCAAATTTGAAGTAATGTGGGGCCTCCACTCGGATTTTGCTGCTTTAGTTCAATCTTGGTGGGAGGAACCCATCATAGGAACTCCTATGTACTATTTGGAAAAAAAGCTATGCAAAATTAAGCAAAAAGTGAAAGGGTGGAATAAGCTGACCTTTGGCAACATCTTTGAGATAAAGAATACTCTGGGAAAAAGGTTAAAAGAGGTTCAGGATATTATGGAGACTGGCCTAGTGGACAAAGAGATGTGTGTGAAGGAAAGAGATCTTAGATCCCAATGGTATAAGATAAATAAAAGGAGGAAATCTTCTGGAAACAAAAGTCAAGGGTCCAATGGTTGGCGGAAGGGGATAGGAACACAAAATTATTGCACCAATCCACCCTCAAACACAAAATCATAAACAAAATTAGATCATTGGTGAAAGAGGACGGTTCTATTGTGACCAATGAAAAAGATATTGCTAGGGAAGCTATTAAATTCTTCTCTTCTTATCTTATGAATCTTGGTAATGCTCATAAGGTAAATGTTGACTTTCTTCAAGTTATCCCTAATGTAATTTCAGATTTAGACTTAAGGATGATGACTAATACTGCTTCTATGGAAGAATTCAGAAAGGCTATTTTTTCCTTTGGTGCCTTCAAAGCCCCTGGCCCAAATGGTTTCCCTCCTGCTTTATTTTAAACTTATTGGGATATAGTCAAAATTGATCTCTTTAATGCTACTAGGGATTTTTTCAGATCAGGAAAGTTGTTGAACCATTTGAATGCTACCTTTATAGCTCTTATTCCCAAAAATGTTGATACCTCAGCTATGCAAGATTATAGACATATTAGCCTTTGCAACACGATCTATTAAATTTTCTCCAAAATTCTGGTGTATAGACTCAAACCGGTGCTTGGAAAAATGATAGCCTCTAATCAAAAAGGTTTTGTTCAAGGTAGAAACATTCTTGATGTTGTTATTTCTACCCACAAAATAATTCACTCTATGGATCACTCAAAAAATCCTGGGATGGCCTTCAAAATTGATATTTCCAAGGCCTATGATAGGGTTTTCTGGCCTTTCCTTTTTGTTGTCCTTAAAAAGTTTGGGATTGATGGTAGATTCCTTAAGATAATTTCTGCTTGTGTTACTTCCCCCATGTATTCTATCCTAGTCAATGGTATTCCTCAAGGATTCTTTTCCTGTGGTCGTGGGCTTAGACAAGGTGACCCTCTTTCTCCCTACTTGTTTATCATTGTTGCTGAAGTTCTAGGTAGGAATATTCAAAAGTTGGTGGACTCACAAGCTCTCAAAGGTGTGAAAATTGCCTCCTCTCTCAGAATTGATTCCCATCAACAGTTTGTTGATGATACTCTAATGTTTGGGGAAGCTTTAGTTGGGGAAGCAGGCTTATGGAAATAGGTTCTCAATTATTATGCTGCTGCTTCTGGTCAATACATAAACTATGAAAAAAAAGTTTACTTCTTCAACACTGATCAACAGATAAAGGATAGAGTGAAAAAAATTCTGGGATGTTAGGAAGCTGACTTACCGAATGCCTACCTAGGCCTCCCTTTGTTTTCTAAGAAACTAGAGAATAATTACTAGAACCAATTGATAGAGATAATTCAAAACAAACTAGCAGGATGGAAGGGGAAGCTTCTAATTTTGGCTAGAAAAATTCAACTCCTTAAAGCCTCTCTTCAGAATATTCTGGTTTATTATCTATCCCTCTTTAAAATCCATACTCATATTGGGGAGAAGATTGAATAGATTTAGCGAAAATTTTGGTGGTCAGGAATGAAAGAAAAAAATAGACTATCTCTAGTCAGCTGGGATAAAGTGTGTATGCCTAAAAGATGTGGGGGTCTGGGGATGAGAAGAATTTCAATGCTAAATAAATCTTTAACAACTAAAATTGGCTAGAATCTTCTAGAAGGCTTCAAAGATTGGGTTAAATTTTTTCAAGCTAAGTACTTAAGGAATAGGAATCCTGGCCACTTTCTCTCACAATCGGATCTGCCTCCTAGTTCAACTTTATGGAACCATCTTGTGAGGTTGAGGAATGTGCTAAAAATGGGGGCAAGGAATCAAATAGGGAATGGGAATAATATTGATTTTTGGAAAGACCCTTGGATAGAGAATTCCACTTTTTCAGCCTATGATGATTTGAATCCTCTCAAGAGAGCTTAAACAAGATTTGTGGCAAAAAGGTGTGTGATTATATAAACTAGGATAGGGAGGAAACCAAATGGAAGGAGTTCGATACTTTATTAAGGAGAAATAATCTGAGAGGTCAAAAACAGGTGAATTGGGATCCAATCCTGATCAACTTGAATAATTTGATAGGGGAGGCTAAGTGGTTTGATAGAGGAAGGGATGATGAGTGGCTCTGGAAAAGTAGCTCTTCTGGTTGTTTCTCAGTCAAAAAGACCTATGTAGATTTGGTGAGGGCCCAGGTTGCAGTTCCCGATCACTTCTAGGATAGGGTGTGGCTAAAGAATCTTGTTCCTAAAATAAACTAATTATGGTGGACTGTTGCCCATGGAAAAATTCTCACCATCAACAACCTAGTTAAGAGAGGCTTCCAGCTAGTTAACATGTGTTCACTCTCTAAGCAAGAAGAGGAGTCTATAATTCATAGTTTATTTCAATACCATTATGCAAGGGAAGTGTGGTATTGCTTTCTACAGTTGTTGTCTTCTGATTGGGTGTTTCCCAATTCTATGAAGCTGTTTATTGAAGGTTGGTCGAATTTCCCTTTTTCACATAATGTTATTGTGGACCTGTGGAATCAAGTTCCTCCTTTTGTTACCTGGGGTCTATGGAAGGAGAGGAATAATAGAATTTTCAAAGATGAGGAGAGAAGCAGTTGGGAGGTAAGTCAGATAATTAAAATTCAAATCAAGGAAAACATTGAGGCTAGAAGATACATCTTCTCCAACACCTGGCTGAATTATAAAGAAATAAGGATACAAAAAATTGGGGAAAAAAATAGGGACTTAACCAATCTTAATTGGTCAAAGATGCTTAATAGAATGGGTACTACTTGGACTCCTCCTCTGAAAGATTGGGTTAAGTGTAATTTTGATGGGTGCTCAAAAGGAAACCCAAGACAAACTGGGGCTGGAGGTCTGGTGAGAAATCATAAAGGTGATTGTATTATGGGTTTTGGAGTGAATTTGGGTGTCAACTCTAACAACAAAGCTGAAGCAATGACCGCTCTAGAAGCTTTCAATTTTCTAAAGGAATTGGGGTACAAAAATGTTACCATTGAAGGGGACCCTAAGCTAATTGTGGACATCCTAAATGAAGAAGCTGCTACTCCGTGGGAAATAAAAAATGTTATAGGTAGATGCAAAGTTATTAAAAAGTTTTTTGAATATCTGTCGGGTTCAACATGTGTATAGGGAAGGGAAAAAAGTTGTCGTTTGTGCGGCCAATGTGGCACTGAGCTATAGGGGATGGACACGTTGGACCAATGGAAACATGTCATTGGATTTAAGAGATTCCATTCTTAATGAAAATATTCAAAATACATATCACATGCAAAATTGATAAGGTAGTTGTTTGCGGGACTAATGAGTACCAAGTGGTGGTGTTGAGCTTTTTGTGCAATGATGGCATATGGAGTACATGATGGTATAGGAGGATCTTGGAAGGAGATAATTTATTAATTTCCCTTTAAAGATGATGTTAAATAATCACATGATGTTAATGGATTTCCTAAAGGTTGTCATTTCTATGCATGCCGAAGAGCCCTCTGTCAGAAATCCTTGTATTTCTATAATGGGGAAAGGATTGAATTTAATTAAGGATGTAAATGCTTGCAAGATTAATGATGATTTTTTGGTTCTGGGAAATGTGAAGTTGGCTTTCGTAATAAGAAACTTCTCAAATTGTCATTCTATATCGGTTCTGCATATTGTTTGGTGTCTAAGTGTTGGTTTCATTCAAGGAAGAAAGAAGATTGTGGGGGAGAGTATGAAGAAAAGCCCAACACAGCATAAGAATCTATAGAGGAGTAAAATGTGCGGACCAAGGAAAAGAAAAGATCTGCCAAACTACCAAGCCCTAAAACAAAATGTGGTTCTATGGAGGATTTTTGAGAATGCAGGTATGGTCATGTTCTTCCAATCTCTCAAAGGATACAATGAGAGTTTAACGAAGAAATTCACCAACTCCTGGAGGAAAGGGAGTATCACTATTGGCACTGTGAAGTTTGAGGTCACCACTCATCTCATTGTTGAAGCTACGGGTCTACAAAATTCAGGGCTAAAAGTTGCTAAAAAAAGTGGAGCGGACTACCAAAGGTTTGTTGATAAATTTCTTCAGGAAGCTGAAAATCTCAAGCGTTTCTAGAATGGGTATGCTAGACTCAAACTCCCTCCTCCTTTTTCTCTTATGAGTTTGTTTGTTATGTGTTATTTTACTCTTGAGGGTAGGTACATGTCCGTTCATGTGTATCACTTCCCTTTGTTAAACCATATTAGGCATGGGGAGCGTATCAATCTACCATTTTACCTATTGTCCTCCTTACAGCTTAACATTGAAAAAGGAGCTAGCCCTCCCCTCCACCAGGGTCTTATGGTCACCTTGTATAAATATGCCCTAGCCTAGAATCCTCATGGAAATCCCTTGAATGCTAGGAATGAGAACCTTAACCGGTTTGATGAGGAGAATGTGCAACAGTCAGAGGAGAAAAACCCCATTGTTGATGAGCTCCTAGTTGAAGAAAAAATTCCTTGCCACCCTCCTGTAATTGCCACTAGGCGTGTGCTAATCCCTGCTAAAAGTAACTCCCCTATGGCTAATTTGTCTAATCCTTCTACCCCTCTATCACATAAGAGTGAGTATTTGAGAAGTTTTGAATTATGGCTCATTAAAGCAACACCTGAAAAGAGGAAACACTCTCCTCTACTGTTGGAACCCCCAAAAGCAAAGAAACCCATATGTGACATTAATCCTAGAGATATAATTCATATCTTTGTGGAAGGGAACCAAATGGAGGAGGCTAAAGAAATTTTACAAGGGAAAGGGAGTGGTGGAAGTGAGGAAGAAGGTTGGCTCATCTAGAGAAGGTGGCCTCGAAAGAGAAAAAAGGAAAATAGATAGTGTCAATGAATGAGGAGGAGGACCTGGGGTATGAAGATTTTGAAGCTCAGGAAGAGGAAGAGTCTGAAGACTTGGATTTTGAGGACACTGCCTATGAGATGGAGGAGGATGGTTTAGAGGATGAAAAAGAGGAAGAAGAGGAGGAGCAAGTGGACCCTTCTGAGGATAAGTTTGAGGTCGAGAATGAGCAGGATGTTGGGTTCTTTGGAATGGAGAACAAAGTCAAGGATATAGGTAATGAGTTTTTAAAAAGCAGACTAACTTTCTTGCAGGTACAGTTTGAAGACATGGATAAGGCGTTAGTTACTCTCATGAGAGTAACTAACAGGTTGATGAGAAGAGCGATGCTTGGAGCGACTTCTAGTGAAATGAAGCTTACCAAGAAACTAAAGAAATAGGGGAAAATAAATACCCTAAAGTTGTTGGATGAAACAAAGGGCCCTGACTAGCGTGAATACATTGTTCTCATGGGAGAGTATGTGGACCTGCTAAAGAAAGCCAGTTAATGACTTGTGTTGATGCTTTGCTATTTTTTGATGGGTTTTTTTGGCTTTTAATCATATCTGGGACTGTTCTATTAATTACTATAGGTTATGATGGAATACCACCTGGAATACTGTCGATTTAATTAATGGTCTTCGTAGATTAAAGTATGTTGGTAAAAACTTTATGTTTTTAATTGATAATGGCTGGACATTGGTTATACAGTTAAATTTTGGCCTGCATGCTAAATTTGATGTTTTTTGGTTTGAAGGTGGTGTTTTCCACCTCTCTCTGCTCCTTTTTGGTCTGTTATTGTAACTATGGGATTAGGGCCCTTCCCTGCTTACCTAATCAAAAACTCTAGTTTAACTAGTAATGCAATTTGAGGATGCATTTTTCTCAGTTTCTGTTTGACTGGTTTGTCTTCAAGATAGACTACTAAATGATGCACAACCACTTCTAGATCGATCCCTGGCATATCTTTGTATGACCATGCGAAGGTTTCTCTTCTCTCTTTTAGGAATGATACTAAGTTTATTTGTTCTTCATCCAACAAGGATTCAACATAGTAAGTTATCTTGGGTGCTTCTTATGTTCCTACATTTGCATGAGTAGCCTTCTCTACTAGCACTACTGATTTTTTTGGATGTATTGCACTAAGGGAGAGATTGAATCCATCATCCTTGGGTGCCTCAAAGAGGTTTTCACCCTTGGATATGTCCTTTATTTTTACTATTTTATGATTTGAAAGTTCCACGGTGTGGTTTTCACTTAAAGATCTGCATGTTATTCTCATATCATCAATTTTGTGACTAAAGGATTCAATCCTCTCCCCATAGTACACCTATGTGTCTAATTCTATATCAAATCCTTCTTTGTGATCCCCACATGGTAAGTTGTTGCGAAGTCCCATGAATTTTGAGATTGCTTCATTATTTTTGAATATATCTAGAATTGGTGGTCCTTGTTGGTCCTAGTTGGTGAGTTGGGGGTATACTAAGCTTAATTAAGTGGTTTGGTCATTTGGGGTGAAAGATGTTGTGGATATCATAAGGAGATAGGTACCCTCAAATAGATCAGTGACGTCAAGTGGGAAGTCATCTAGGGTAGGATCATGTGATGTTGGTAACCAAGAGGAAGCCTCAACCTTCTTACTAGATGAAACTTTACGAAGAATGGTCACCTTGCTAGTAGTACATCCTAATCCAAGATTCTTTGGACGTGTCTCATGAATGATGAGTTCAAACAAACCATTATCATTTTGTCCCAGCTTTTCATTCTTATTATACCAAATTCCCAACACTAGCTATAAGCCTTTGTTGTCTTCTTCCATGGGGAGAATGGGCATGATTCGGTCATCTTGATATAACAATTTAGATATGTCTTCCTCATTGACATCCTCTTTGTTCAAATCCTCCCACTTGGTGGAGGTGGTAGATGCAATCTTTAATGTTTCATTCACTTTGTTGATAGGTGTGGGTTTCCCGTGATATTTGGGGGAAAGAGGTAACTCACCCAACACGAAAGTGTTCTCTTCGGTTTATAATCTCTACAACCATCATCCTTGATAATTGCCTTGATGTCGGGAATATTATGCACAATGGTAGTTTTGGTTTCTGAGGTAGATGCAAGGGTAGATGGGTCAACAAATGAGGATGAGGATGTAGGAACTTCATCATTCTTTGGTATCTAGGGGATCTTGTAGAACTTAGCCTCAAGGTTCTTGCAATAATAGAAAGGCTCAGGATCTCAATGGATAGTGAGTTCCTTGTCCTCAACAGGAAACTTGACGTACTAGTGGTATGTGGAGGCTACTGCTTGCATGACATGAATCCATGGTCGACCACGTAGGATGTTGTAGGGGAGATCAAGGTCTAGTACTTGGCATGTAGTTTCAGTAATGACAAGTCCCCCTTGGATAGGTAGTATGATGATGCCTTACAACACTCTTTCTTGATTGTCATATGCCTTTATGGTTGTACTCTTTGTTTTCTCAATAGAGTCCTTTGAATAATCCAATTTCTTGACTAACTGAAGGGTGAAAATGTTTAGAATAGCCCCTCCATCTACTAATACTCTTTTAACCTTATTCTTATGAACAATAAACTTAATATGTAAGGCGCAATTGTGAGATGGCTACGTTGGTAGGTCTTGTTTTGAAAAGGTGAGAAGATGAGGGGTAGTGATACACCCTACCATATCTTGAATTTTTTTTTATCAATATTCTCAGGAATAGAAAAAGTGGATAAAGCCTTTTCTAATATCTCCCTATGTGCGAGGGATAGCCTCAATAGTTCCAGAATAGAGATCTGTGCAGGGGTCTTCTTTAGCTGATCTAGGAGAGCGTAGTTGCTAGGATTGGATGTTGGCAATGTAGGTTGTTTCCTGGGTTGAGATGAGGCTCCTTGGATGGTAACCTTTCCATGTCATGTGGTGACTCCACACTTCATGCTAGGTCCTTTGATATTAATGACTGTTATGACACTGTCACAAGAGGAAACCACATTGGTATAGACATGTTGCATGCTATTGTAACTCTTCCCTTTTCCATTGTCATTCCCTTTGTTGTGATCTGGCATAGGGTTTTTGTATATCTGGAGGCCTTGGTTACCGACTGGTATATCAAAAGATATATATGCATTCTCTATAAGATCTTAGATAATCTTCTTGAGCTTCATGCAGTTTGATGTTTTGTGTCCTTTGATTTTGTGAAAGTCACAAAGATCCTTTTTGTTGTACCATGGTGGTTTATCTTGTGGTTCTTGGTAATTTTGGAAATTTGGAAGAATTATCAAGTTTGACTCTACCAATTTCTTCATGTTAGTTTCAATAGGTTCCCCCAATAGTGTGTATTTTTGTTTTCGATAGCTATTCCTATTGGGGGTCTGTCTTTGTTGATTTTTGGTGTTATTGACTTGATTATTCTATGGTGATGGTGTGGTGTGTTGCACAATTGGTTGGACATTGGTTGACTAGTTTTTGTTTTTCCTAGGAGCACTAATGACCACTTTAGCATCAACAATGCCATCATTTGTCACATTCTTGTTCTTACCCCAGATGCAGGGTTTGTCATTTGAATTGGTTGATGGGCAGTTGTCTTTGTATGCTTGGGTATTTCCCTGTGAGAATGGCTCTCTCAATGTTAAGGTCCCTAGGGAAAAGCTCATCATAAGTGGTGATACATTGCATATTTAAGTGGAAGGATAGATCTGGATCAACATTTTCTTTGATAATCCCCACTTGTTGTTCGTTGGGAATGGGCGACTTGCTCTTACTAGCTCTTTGTCTCCATCTTTGCAAGAAACTAGTGAAGGATTCTCCTTTTTTTGATTGAGTGTGTAGAACTCTTCTAAGCTTACATCCATGTCAAGATTGAAGGAGAAGTGATCTATGAATTTATATATGATTTTTTGGAAGGTTTTGATACCTGGAGGAAACTATGAAAACCAATTGATGACTAGGCCTATCAAGCTTCATGGAAAGAGGCACATCAAGTAGGAACAATTGTAGGAAACCTCCATACACATGATGATGAATTATTTGATGCGATCCACATGATTTTCTCTCCCTTTGTATTTATCAAATTTAGGGGCCTCAAAATTGGGAGGGAAAGGTAACATTGTGATGTTTCTATTGAATGGGTATGGAAACAAGTTTTGTTGTGTATGGGTTTTCTTCATTTTACCCATTTGAATGTCCTGCATTTGTTGTGTTAGCACCTTGAGTTGCGACGCCATATCATCTTGCAGGTTTGGTGGAGGAGCATATGTTGTGTATTATGGGATGGTGGATGAATTGAAAGTGGGATTTTGATATGATGAGGTGTTGTATGGTGTGTAGGGTGAAGTTTGATACTGTGAAGGTGATCGGGTAGAGTTGTATATGCTCCTAATGTGTTTGGGTTGACGATGTTTTGTTGAGGATTATATCATAAACCTTTTTGTTGTTGTTGTTGTTGTGCAAGAACTTGTTGTTGTTGGGTGTACTGTTGGGCTAGCAAGGCTTGCTATTGGGCTTGTTGTTGTTGAGCTTGTTGTTGTGCACCTAGGGATTTTTGTTGAGCTTGTTGTTATTGTTGTGCAACTAAGGATTTTTGTTGAGCTTGTTACTGTTGTTGGGCCACTAGGGCTTGTTGTTGGGCTACTAGGGTTTATTTTTGAGCTTGTTGTTGTTGCTCTATTAGGGATTTTTTTTGTGCTTGTTGTTGTTGTGCTATTAGGGCTTGTTGTTGATCTTGCTATTGTTGTGATTTTAGGGATTGTTGTTGTGCTTGTTGTTATTGTAACGCTTGTTGATAAGCCTATTGTGTTTGTTGCAAAGCTAGAGCATGTTCTTGAAATGTAGGATCATTTTGTTGTTGGGACATCTGTGATGGGTTTTGGGTGTTTATGATTTGAGTAGGTTGTGGGTTGATGATGAGAGGTTGGGGGTTACCTTGGTTTAACATCCCTTATAAAATGGTGGATTGGGATGGAGGAATGTAAGTTTGAGGTCCCAGGGACCAATGGTAATGATGATGATGGCACCATTTGGTATTTTGATTGTAATGGCACATTAGGACCTTGAGTCAATTGATTGAAAGGGTTCCCTTGACCGATATGTTGGGAATTCCCTTGTTGTGTTTGAGGTGGGACCAATATATTACCTTGGTTGATGGGGTTTGTGACCAAGGTGTTGCTTTGATTTGGGTTGGTGATCGATGGGATGGATGTGTTTTGTGCAACCAATGGGGTGGTTGGATGAAGATGCCCCTTGTTGTGTTAAGGGTTGATTTTGCATAAGGGTGTTGACATGCCCTTGTTGGTCTATTTGAGATGCTTGGTTCACATTTCCTTGAATAACGTTGGGCACACTTGTGGTACTTGTGGTGATGGATGAAGATGGTTGCGCTCAAAATGTTGAGGTAATCATGGTATCATGGAATGTAAGAGGTTTGTGTGGATGTAAAGGGTGTTCTGGAATGGTGGTGGAAGATTGAGGTGGGGCACCAAATTTTGGTGTCCAAGTGGTGTTTTGTGGAAGATTGGTGTTTAGAGTACCCACAAGTGTGTTGCTTTCCAAAGGAAGAGTGTGACCAAAGTCCTTAGAAAGACTAGGAGTTTGTGTTTGACTTGGCCCTAGTGATGGATTTGATTGAATCTTAGATGAATTCAAACCTTATGCCAAGGTTTGTGCAGCAAAATATGGGGGAATTGAAACCACTTTTAGGCTTGATGCTCTTGTTTATACTCAAGGATTTCTTCTTTAGTTAGCTCAAATGGGTTTTTTGTGACGTCTTCTACCTCATATGGTCCCAATGGATTTTGGGGTTGTTGTGAGGGGTTAGAATGACTCCTTGGATAAAATTCTTGAGGATTGGTATCACTTGTGCTAGATGTGACTTTGGCTTGTTCCATGATTCTCTTGTGTTGTGATCTTGTTGTTACCATAAATTATGGGTCACCTATGGGAGAGTTATGTTGAGATTTGTAATGACTCAAATTTTGGTAAAAGGGATACTCTAAGTTGTTTTGGACCAATGGTGTGAGTGAGTGATGAAAAGGGTGAATGATATGAGGAGTGATCTTTGTAAACTTTTTGGAAAACACTTTTAGATAAAGATATTTGATGTTTTGATGAAAGGAGTTAATCAACTTGTAAATCTTTAAGGTAGACTTGTGACCGTTAAGATAAACTTGTTCACAAAATGTGATAACCAACTCAACTAAGTGCATGGAAAAGGATCCATTTCACACACGACATAGTTAAGTTAGGGGATTGGTTTGATGATGTCTAAATCAAAAGTGTTGGTGTGTCCAAGAGTTTATAAATTTTGGTGAAGTGAAAAGTGAAATATGATGAAGGGTGGATGAAATGTTTGACCCAAAATGTTAACCTAGAATGAACCTTCGTTTTACAAGACCAAGGTAGTGAAAAAAATGCTATACCTCTAAAGTGATAATACCCTAAGAACTCAAATATTTTGGTAAAATAGAGCTCAATGATTGTGGAAATATAACCCAATGATTATGAACTCAATGTTTTGCAATATTTTCCTTGTCTCAATTTGCTTTTTTTGGGGAGTCAAAGTTTGAACATAAATCAATGTGGGGTGTTCATTTGATTTAATCTTTACTTAAGTGAGATTGTTTCATTACCACATCAAGAAATTCTTAATTAATGTTCAAAATGAAATGTCTATTCATTTCACAAAGTCCATTATGTGAAAATCATGAAGCTAAGGCCATAGTTCCCTAGGTTAACTTTGGAAAGTGTGGATTTAGATATAAGTTAAAATAATTAGAAGCCTATAAGGATAGCATCCTTAGGATAAGCATAAATATTATGAATTTTCAAAAGGTATCCATACTTAATCCAAAGGGTTTGAAATTTGAAAAATTGTTGATGTATGTTTGAGATGTTTTGGAACCAAGCAAAGTATTAAACTAACTCACAAGGAATATAACATCCCTAGCTCAAGTGGGTACTCATTTCTTAGTAGGCTTACCATCATCCCTCCAAGAGATGATTAATCTGTGAAGATGGAATGGAAAAATAGGCTATGTCAAGGAAATGTATCGTATTGACACGCCAATCAAAACAATCCCTTCCCTATTTGCTTTATTGCCTCAACCAAAAACCAAACATGGTAAGTAACTTCTTGGAACAGTGCTATTCCAATGCACTACTTTAAAATAAGCTTTGGAAATTAATTTTATTGGCCACTACTAAACAAAGGTTCTTAATTAGTGCTTTTAGGATAACTTGGTGTCTATACATGTGATAATTCACTTAATTAAGAGGTCTCTTGACCCTTAGAAAGATCTAAGGGTTTTAATGTATCTCATGGATACTAAGGGAGACTTCCATTCATATAGAACATCTATACTAGGTGGTTAATGACTTTTGTCACACCAATTATTTATATAGAAAACTGAAATAAAAGTACCGCTTGGGTAGTTCCCTCTCACAAATTGGGAGGTAGGCCCTCTAAAGGTAAAACAAGGTGCAAAACTCAAGATGATTTTCATCACCCAAGATTGCCAAAAGGTGCGAGGGGAGAGGATACACACTTCAAGTATACACAAGCAATGAAAGTATACTTAAGTGTTTCTCTTCACCCAAGATCACACGAAACACAAGGGGAGTGGATATGCAGTACAAGTATACACAAACAAAGCAAGCACTCATTCATTTTAACCTTGAAAAAAAAAAGTTCATTTTAAGTACCAATGGAAGTGTTTGATTATTTTTTCCAATTTTAACCGATATTGAAAAATGAGGATGTGTGGGTCCAATTTTAACCAACTTTGAAAGTGAATTTTAAGCCCAATTAAAAGCTAGTAGTCCTAAGATTTAAAGTTTTAAAACCCAAATGGAAATTTAGTGGCTTTAAAACATGAAGAAAAACAACATATGAGGGGTTATACCACCCCCTAAGTGTCAAAACACTTTTACAATAACTATAACTAAGAAAAATCAAAAATAAAAATTCTTAATTTTTTTTAGTTTTTTCTATGATATAGTAAATTGCATTTTCGGAGGCCTTCAGAGTAGAATTTGGGGTTGAAACTTGTGTCTATCCCTAAAGATTGATTGTTGAAGGCATCATTTTTAGGGACTGAATTAGTACTCTTGGAGACCTTTCCAACGGTGCAAATGGATTCAAATTCCGAGCACCAAGTAGAAAGTTATGACCCCAACAAGTTGGGGTGATAAATAATTTCCTAGTTTTTTCCCAAATCTGCAAAACTAGTTAGTCTCAAAAACAAAAACTAGATGCCAGTATAATGTTAGAGAGCATATGAATTCAAAAATTTAAAGCACATGTAAAAATTAGCTCTCTATTTTCTTTGCTAGTAAAAAGCGTTGTTGAAATCAATTACGTTGATGAAGCTGTCAAAAGCATCACTATATTAGAAGTGCATCACTTTGGTGAAAATCACATGCATCGCTTTGCAATAAAATAGGGGCATCAATTGCATCGCTAAAATGCAGGTGTCACTATAATGAGAATCATGTTAATAAAAAATAAAATAGCATCACTATATTAAATATGCGGTGACAAAATTAATTATGTGTCGCTGAATTTAACCAAAGTGTGTCATTGTATAGTGACGCATATTAGGTGTGTCACTAAATCGATTAAGAACGTCGTTGTATCTACAAACACAATAACATGATAATCTAAAGAGAAAATTTTCAGATTCGATTAGTATAGCTCTCCTTATAGCGCCAAAATGTGACCAATGTCATAGTGTGAACTAAATAAGCCAGATCCAAATGAATTTAAATCCTATTTAACTCCCAAGCAATGATCCCAATAAAATATTTAAAATTTATCAAAACTAGGAAGCCATTAAATTGACATGATATAAACATGAAAGTAAAACAAAACCCTATTCTAAGACCTTGAAATTTATCCTACTGGGGAAGTGGTGTCACATTGATGTGGAATGGCGACCCTTCCCAATCCCTTGGATACTATGAGCTTGTTTCAATTAGTTTTATTAAAGAAAACTGATGAAACCGATGAGATGTGTGTGAAACATGATGTATAACTAGATTAATATGATAAAGATGAGTGGTAAATGCTAAGATGTATGCAATCTATGCTAAATATAAACAAAATTCAAAGATATAAGCCACTGATTCAAATTATGCTAAAATGGATGCAAGCTAAGTTACCATGGAAGCCATTAATGGATGCTTAAGCTAAATGGATGAAGCTTTAATCTAAAATGCTATCAAATATGAAATATGGGTGTAATTGAGTATGATTTTTAGCAGCATAACTTTACTATGAAAAGGTGCCTCCATTTCTCTCCAAATAGTGATCTATTTATAGGAAAGCAAATGAGAAAACAAGGGCTTAGATTGAAAAGATTAATCAATGGTCAACAATGAAAGGAGGATGAAACATGGGTTGAGGATTCCAATCCATGGTCAAAGTTGAAAGTTGAAAAGGATCAACTAATTTAATCAATGGTCCAAATTAGCTTTCAACAAACACACTTCCTAAACATTAGGAAGAGGTTAAGAGATATTTTGGAGGAATGAGTGCACAAAAGGGGATATTCCATAGGAATATTCTCTTTTGGAGGAATGTGCAAAGGATGAATATTCCAAGAATATTCCCTTGCAAATGGGAGGATGAGGATAATTAGCATTTTAGTTAATTAAAACTAAATTTGAATTGTGCAATTGGAAGAATATGATATTCATTAAATAATTGATTTAATGAAAAAGGGGGATGCAATATGATATTTAATTAAATAGCTTAGGGTTATTTAATTAAATAAGAGGACTTAGAGTTTAAATTAAATAATTTGATTTATTCAATTTAACAAGGTGAAATGTTAGCATGAGAGGGGGTGAATTAACCCAATTAGTTCAATTAAATTAATAGATGAAAATGATGTATTTAATTAAATAATTAAGATTATTTAATTAAACAAGCGAAAAGAAGATGGATTTTAGGATGAAACGCTGTAAATATATCAGATTCAAGTGTGTATATCATTCAGGGCATTTTTAATTGTCTACACTAGATTATTTTTCACTTTTTCACCAAACATGTTTGTCTACACCTGACATGGTTTTTGTGAGATTGCATCTTGCTTTGCAGAATTGAAGACCCATGTCCTCTTTGCATTTTGGTGAAGCTCATTCTATGTCAGGTACATAGGATCGAAGGACTACTTCCTCTATGTTTTGGTATATTCTCTTGAATCTCTTTCTACTTTAGCTCACACATGCTTAGACACATATGCTCACTAAAGTGGGGGGGAAATGTAATGGTGTAAAATTGCACCTTAGTGCAATTTCCCATTATATACCCCTACCTTTATAAACATGACAATGAAAAATCTGCCACCTTTACCTTGTTTTTTATGTGTGCCTTTTGTCCTTTTGTGTTGGTGAGGGAATTTTTGTCATGGACACCTACGTGCCACACAAACATCTGTGCGCTATGCTAGCATCCTAATGAGATTCCTACATCCGGAGATGTTGGAGACATTACATTTTCTACCACCCTATGAATGTAATGCCTCTCTTCAAATCTTGACCACCTGAAAATGTTTATTTGGCTCCAAAATACCTTTTGAACATCTCTCTTGAAAATTCCATTCATTCTATCTACCTTCTTTCTCTCTATTCTTGTATTCTTTCAACTTTCTTCACTCTTGCTTCACACTCTACACTTGCTACTTCTATACCATTTTCCATTGTAGGTTGTCAAGCTCTACACACTATCAACACAATTGTCTTTCTCTCATCCTTCCTCTCTCAACTTCCCCAAGCACATAAAAAGAAGGGTAACATATTTTTTTACTTGCATTGTCATGTTTATAAAGTAGCATCTATATTGTATTTGAATTCTATAAACTGTCTATTTCCATTCTTTATCATTTCTCTCTATCATTGCATATTAGATTTTTGTGGAGGTGGAAACACCAAAATGGGGGCTTGACTTAGGAAAGCTCCAAAGAACAACCATAACACTTTTCCATCATCATGTGTGTAGGTTCATAGTGTTCGTGAGGAGCTTGCGAGAGGCTATACCTTCTATGAGTTTGGTTCTTCTTCCTTTCCCTTATCATTTCATTATTAGATAATTTATATTTCAAGTTAAAGTGGTGCAAGAGAACTTGTTTGATTACATGCCTCCATGAGCCCATATTGTATAAATTCATTAGATTAGGTGTTTTAATGTTGTAATAAGGTTGAATGAGCCATTTTAGATATTTTTGAGGTCATTTGGAGTCCTAGGAGGTCATATTTTAAGTCATGTTCAAGTTGCTCCATATTGTAAACATTGTCAAATGTACAGAATTAAGTAAATAACAAGTCAAGTGTTTAGAGGGAAGTTAGAATCAGTTGTAGTCATTAGATATGAGTTGGTTATGGTTTTAAAAGCATAAATAAGCCTCTCATAGGTCGAGGCAAGGGGAGAACTTGATTTGTAATGAAAAAAGTGCAATGGAATTATGTTTTTCTTAGAAAACACTGTAAAAACGTGATTAATTGCTCCTGTACGGCCATGTACAACCTGATACTGAAGGGGCAGTCATTGGAGAAGTTGGTATTGTGTTTCTAATTTAATTTTCACTTGGTCTTGTTTGATTTCATGAAGGAATAAGGAAGTTATCACATTTTTTTGTAAAAACAGTCTAAAACCCTTGCTTAGGGTAACATTGGGCAAACTTAATTGTGTTTCTCTTGATTGAACCAATGGAAAAATGAAAAACTCTGTAGAATGATTCATTTTTTAATATAATTTAATAATCCAAAACCCTAAGTTGTAAATTTTTGGTTTACTATTGAAAACATGATGCCCTAGGACTGAGTTTTTGTGAAAAGTCTAAAAAATGACAATGTTAAGAGGAGTTTTAGTATTTGATTGGTGCAATGTGCAATATAAATGGGAAATATCTTTTGAGAAGGTTATTAAAGAGTGTTGTGAATCCTTTCTGGAGTAGGATTGATAGACCATTATTTTTGAATGAATTTCTATTAACTATTTTGTTATCACAGAGTGCTGACAGTCGGGATTTTTGGGTCAAAAATGAAGGTCCAAGATAGGGTTTGTAAGAATGTTATGAAATATGCATGGGAGAGGGTTTATTTAGTCATTGCAGAAATATTTGAACATGATAAAATCCTTGATAAGACAAAAGAGAGGTTGGGTTACTTACTTTCAATAAACCCTTAAGAAGGAGGGCTTAAATTTGAGTTTTAGAGTTTTGTTTCTCAAATGGTTACCATTATTGATATGATTTGTTGATTTTGATCTATTGTCACTTGTTGAATGTACTTGGATGGAGTTGGGGTTTGTATGTAAGGTGTCTTGAAGATTGGTGATTGGAATGGTCTAATTTGGACCTAGTCATTGTAGGACAGTCCAAGCTGAATGTTCATATATTTGGAGTGTTTGAGTTGGTAAATGATCAAGTTGAGTTTGGCACAGGATGTTAATCTTGTTAGATGCCTCTGAAAGTTCATGTGAAGGCTTGAAGCCCTAGGTATGGGTTGGAACCCTTGAAGTTCATTTCCATGTAAGAGAGTTTGTGTTGGAACAAAGTTTGAGTCTATTGTTTTGGTGATGTCAAGTGTGTTTTGAGGAACCTACAAGTAGTTGCATGCCTTAATATGAGATTGGTAGTGTGGAATCAAGTGATGTTTGTGAAATGAATGATGAGTTGAGTTGTGGTCCTTGTAGCTCTGCATCAAAGTGGTATCAGAGCCTGGGAAAGATTTAGGATGGTGAAGTTTGTTGGTTTTTTGTTTTGGTGGTTGTGGTTGTGTGTTGTGTTGTGCAGGTTGAGGAAGGAACCTGGTTGCCTAGGTGTGGCAAGGTGCAGTGGAAGCAATGAGGGATTGCTTGTGAAGATGGATTTGTTGAGAAGATTGGAAAGATATTTGCATGCTGAGGATTCACAAAGAAGGAAGAAGAAACAAGAAGAGAGAAAGATGAAAAGAGAGGAAAAAGAGTTGAGGAAGAAGGAAAGAGAGAAGGCAAGGAAAATAGAGGCTGAAAAGATAAGAGAAATAGAAGAGAAACTAAAAATGTTGGAAGATGAGATGAAACAGTTGTATAGACAAGAAACCAGTTGGCACTTGACAATTAAGAAGAAGGTAGTATGGCCTATTCAAAGGCTAATGAAAATGAGAGCAGCTGAACCTAATATGAAGACAAAATAACCATTGATGGGAGAAGGTAATGAACAAGAAAAGGTGGATGAAGAAGGTGATTTGTGGGACAAGTTTGCAGCAACTGAAGAAGAATGGGATAGTAAGGTTGGTAATGGACAAGTCAAACAAGAGGAAGAAGAACTCATCAAGGTAGAAGAAGACAAGGAAATTGAGGTTGCAAGTGAATTGGTGTCAAGATTGGATAAGTTGGTCATGGGTGAAGAGGAGTTTGAAGCACAAGAAGAAAAGGAGGAGACCTCAAGGTCACAACATTTTGTTTCTAATTTTTCTTTGGATTATGTATGTGTAGGTTATGAAGGACAAGGAGAAGTGTATGATGATATGATGGAGTTTTGGGACTTCCAAGTTGCAAGGATGATTGATAGAAGAAGGCATAAGAAGAAGAAAAGGAAGAAATGACTAAAGCTGATTGAAATGAAAAAGGAAAAAGTAAAAAGTAACTGGAAGACCAGGAAGAAGACAATTCAAAGGGGCTTGAATTCTTTTGCCCCCGCGAGTTTGGTGCAGGAGCACATGTTTGTTTACATGCCTCCATGACGCCATATTGAATAAATTAATTATATTAGGTGTTTTAATGTTGTAATAAGGTTGAATGAGCCATTTTAGATATGTTTGAGGTCATTTGGAGTCCTAGGAGGTCATATTTTAAGTCATGTTCAAGTTGCTCCATATTGTAAACATTGTCAAAAGTGCAAAATTAAGTAAATAACAAGTCAAATGTTTAGAGGGAAGTTAGAATTAGTTGTAGTCATTAATTTGAGTTGGTTGTGGTTTTTAAAGCATAAATAAACCTCTCATAGGTAGAGGCAAGGGGGAGAACTTGATTTGTAATGGAAAAAGTGCAATAGAATTCTATTTTTTCTTAGAAAACACTGTAAAAATGTGATTAATTGCTCCTGTACGACCATGTATGGCCTGATACTGAAGGGGAAATCATTGGAGAAGTTTTTATTGTGTTTCTAATTTAATTTTCACTTGGTATTGTTTTATTTGATGAAGGAATAAGGAAGTTATCACATTTTTTTGTAAAAATAGTTTAAAACCCTTGCTTAGAGTAATAGTGGGCAAACTTAATTGTGTTTCTCTTGATTTAACCAGTAGAAAAATGAAAAAATTTGTAGAATGATACATTTTTGAATATACTTTCACAATCCAATACCCTAAGTTGTGAAGTTTTGGTTTACTATTGAAAACGTGATACCCTAGTACTGAGATTTTGTGAAAAGTCTGAAAAATGACAGTGTTAAGAGGAGTTTCAGTATTTGGTTGGTGCAATGGTGAATCTAAATGGGAATTATTATTTGAGAAGGTTATTAAAGATTGTTGTGAATCCTTTCTAGAGTAGGATTGATAAACCATGAGTTTTGAATGAATTTCTATTAACTGTTCTGTTATCACAGAGTGCTGACAGTCAGGATTTTTGGGTAAAAAATGAAGGTCCAAGCCAGGGTTTGGTAAGAATGTTATGGAATATGCATGGGAGAGGGTTTATTTAGTTATTTCAGAAATATTTGAACATGATAAAAGTCTTGATAAGGCAGAAGAGAGGTTGGGTTACTTACTTTCAATAAACCCTTAAGAAGGAGGGCTCAAATATGAGTTTTAGAGTTTTGTTTCTCAAATGGTTACCATTATTGATATGGTTTGTTGATCTTGGTCTATTGTCACTTGTTGAATGTACTTGGATGGAGTTGGGGGTACGTGTGTAAGGTATCTTGAAGATTGGTGATTGGAATGGTCTAATTTGGACCTAGTCATTGTAGGACAGTCCAAATTGAATGTTCATATATTTGGAGTGTTTGAGTTGGTAAATGATCAAGCTGAGTTTGGCACAGGATGTTAATCTTGTTAAATACCTCTGAAAGTTCATGTGAAGGCTTGAATCCCTAGGTATGGGTTGGAAACCTTGAATTTCATTTCCATGTAAGAGAGTTTGTGTTGGAACAGAGTTTGAGTCTATTGTTTTGGTGATGTCAAGTGTGTTTTGAGGAACATACAAGTAGTTGCATTCCTTAATCTAAGATTGGTAGTGTGGAATCAAGTGATGTTTGTGAAATGAATGATGAGTTGAGTTGTGATCCTTGTAGATCTACATCATAAAGTATTCTTCTTGTTGTTTCCTTTCATTTCATGCATTTATTCATATCTATTAAACTGTTAGATCAAGACTCTCAAGTTGTTAAAACACTCTTTGAGTTTAAATCTATAATTATTCTCTTTATCATACAAGACACTAACATGCTTCTAAGATGATAGTGTGTTACATTTTCATCCATCTCACACACTAGCTTCCTCTGGCTGAGAGCCAGTCAGTTCATAGTTTGAGACCTTTTGGGTCTATTCACCTGTTTCCCAAAATCTTCCATCAAAAAAAATAAAAAATAGAGTCTAGTTTGTCCTTCCACTACTGAATTTGACACCATTTTCTGATGGCCGTTCGACAAATATTTGTTGGAAATGCGATGAAATGGCGAAAATATTTTTGCCGCTGTTTTTTTGTCGAAAAGCCGACGACAAATTGAACGTCAAAATAACAGCGAAGAATCGTCGATCGTCGGCATCGTGAAATGGCTTGGACGTTTGTCAGAATATCGATGAACACTTCGTGTATTCACCGACGAATTACACTAGAAGTTCGTCGCCAGTTCAACGAAATGGGCAAGGAGTAGTGTTGAAACAACACCAAAACTTCGTTGAACGTGCAACGAAATAGGCAAGTAGTAGCATCAAAACAACACCAAGAGTTTGTCGACTTTGTGACGAAAATAGCAAGGAGTAGCGTCGGAAGAACACCAAATGTTCATCGAAAGTGCGACGAAATGGGCAAGGAGTAGCATGGAGACAACGAAAAACGTTCGTCGAAATCATGATGAAATGGGCAATGAGTTACGACGAAACCTTCGCCGTAGCTATAGCAACTTTGTCGAACCTTTTCGTTGATTCGTCGGTGGGTTTCATCAAAATTGCGACGAAGCAATGCAATTTTTTTTTAAAAAAAAATTTCGTGGAAATGTACCATCGTGGAGACTGACGACTGATCATACATACAGACTACATATTGGTTTGATGCTTCAAACAATACATTTCTTATATTTAAAAGTGCATTACCTTATTGAGCTTCTCTTTGTTTCAAGAATAGTTTAATATTCTCTACTTAACAGGGCCAACCACGTGATGGTGAAAGCTCATTTGGCCGCTCCCCCCCCCCTCCCCCCTCACATCACTCTCAATTCCCCATACCCAATCATATAACATTAATCATTCATTCATCCATTAATAACATATAACATTCATTCATTAACACATAACATTCATTAATTAACATATTAACATTCATTCATTAACATATAATATTTATTCTTTCAGTTTTTACATATTATCAAAAATATGGTTGTCATGATATGATTACAATCATTTATTTATTTATTTATTTTTAAAGCTACATAAAGCTAAAGTGGGTATCATTTTCGTCAATATTTGTCCCCCTTTATTTGTTACGCCTCTGCTCATGATCTTAATGTCACTAATTGATGCTTCATGATTGGATGCAACAAGGGGATGTTGCAATAAGAAAGAAATGTTAAAGCGATATGTTTTATTATTATTGTTACAAGTATTTCATTAATTAAAGAACATTAGAGTGGTTCTCTTTACTTGATGGGTTCACATCATGTTCCTAAATTTTTGTTATAGACTCATGCTCAACATGTTGAACACCCTCTAAATCCTGATCTGCAGTTGAAACGAAAGGTTACATTAATTAATACACCAATTGAAATTAAATATGTTTAAGAGAACATGAGGTGGTCCTCTTTTCCTGATGGGGCCACATCATGTTCATGATCTTCTCTAGCCTGATCATGCTCAACACGTTGATCACGCTCTACATGCTCTAAAGTTGAAACACAAAAGGTTACATTAATTAATACACCAATTGCAATTAAATATGTTTAAAAGAACTTTAGAGTGGTCCTCT
Organism: Sequoia sempervirens; assembly: GCA_007258455.2. NCBI lineage: Eukaryota > Viridiplantae > Streptophyta > Pinopsida > Cupressales > Cupressaceae > Sequoia > Sequoia sempervirens. Next base: position 101,018 of record VDFB02219814.1, read on the forward strand.
TTACCTAATGGGGCCACATCATATTCCTAATCTTCTCTAGCTTGATCATGCTTAACATGTTGATCATGCTCTACATGCTCTAAAATACCTGGATGCACACCATGACCTTCATCTGCACGTTCTGCTCCACCCTCACCAGGCTACATTCCAATGTCATGTGCAGTATTATCATTTCTTGAATGTTTTAAAAAAATAGGCATGTAGTTACTTTATGGTGGAAATTAATATTGAATAGATTGCACAAGTATTCAATTTTAAATAAACTTTATTGAGTTTATTTACCTGCGTGTTAGATGCAATGGAAGATTGTGTTTGCCCGGTCAAGACTCTTAGGTGTTCAACTATGGCTCCATAGCCTTGCTAGAAGGCAATCTTCAGGTCCTCTTATGTGGGAACTCTGTTGAATTTAGAGCCCTACATTTTTGCAAAAGATCATGAATTTTGCTTCTATGGTGTGATAAAACCAAATTTTTTTCAATTTATTATAATTTGGATGCAATATTTCATTTATTGATACTTACAATTCATGCGGCTAATTTCATATAACCACCAGAGCCAAGTTTATGTTGCCCATGCTTTTCTAGTCTTGCCTTTGTTGCCTTCGATGTGTCAGGCAACCTATGAAAAGTTTGAAATATGTTAGATTATGTAAAAATAAAGTAATCGATTATATAATTACATTGTTGATAGTATCACACATAGCATACTACTTTAAAAAA
>VDFB02219814.1:101836-149818 GCA_007258455.2 Sequoia sempervirens
ATTATACATATATGCATCCATCTATTTACATCAATCGTGTCATTGTATAATATTCCATGCAAATAATATAAATAAAATACCGATTCACACATGATCATGTACATTATCCATAATATCCATTGCATATACAAATAGAAAGCATACATCTACCCATCTAATCATAGCATAATCATATATCATAAATACCAACACCCATAGCATCTCATCATTGTAATCATAATATATAAATAATATATATTTATTAGATTAAGCATCTATATCATCCATCATAATTATAATAAATGTGTCATTACATGCATGTCATGCATACATATCATAATACATAAGAATATATAAATACATCATCTATCCATCACATCATAAGAAAAAAATACATACATCATGATCATCATATAATATATAACATCAAAAAATGCATATGCATACTATAAATCATCTCATGTAATCTCTAATACCAAAAACATGATACAACTATCTCATCAAAAATAAAGTAGTGTACATTTTTCTCCATAGAGCATCAAAAGAATGTATATACATCATGCCTCTTGGGTATATATGAAAAATACATGAAAGTTATATGAGCAATACTAGCTATATCTAACCATCACTATCTCCCACAACCCATATTAGTGGAGAGTGAGGCCCCATAGGTAGCCCCATGGACACCAATGTTCTACTTGACTATGTCAATCTCACCCTCCTTGAAGTTGAGTGCTCTACAAAACTAGGTGCCCTCTAGCTTGCTGGAATGACTTGTTCATAGAGTGACCTATGGTATGCTACCTCTCACAAATCCTATTTTCTCTCCCTATAGAATCACCTCAACTCCACCCATTTTTTCAACTCATCACCATGGCCTAATAGTTCTCTCTCCTTATCGCTCTCTTGTCTCAATCACTACACATCTACCTAATCTCTACTTATCTAAATTTGTAGTGCATATTAATCTTCTATTGTCACATCCTACCCTACCACCAGTTTTCCCCTCACTACCTAGAGATTATCTCTCTCCACTTCTAACCTATCCTTCTCTACTTCTAGGTCATCATTCTCACTCAAAAATATGGTCAACCTCTCCTCTAGAGAACCTCCTAGTCTCTACCTCATTGTCCCTATCCCTATGCTTGGGGTTTTACTAGTGGTTGCACCTATACTTAAGGTATCTACTCTCCCTTGTATCATCCCCTCACCCCATCTCTATATCATTTGACTCCAAGGAACTTGAAGAACTACTACTACTTAGATTACTAATATCCTCCATATTATCCCCCTCCTCTACCTCCACCTCCAACTCATGTACCTCCTCCCTCCCCTCCTCCTCACCCCTCCTACCTACATTTAATGTTCTAGAACCCAACACTCCTTCCTCCTACCACTAACATTATAACCCTCTTGTCTCCCCCTCCCACCTCCTTCTCCTACACTTTCCTACATTTCTCCATTGGATTTTCCCTTAGCCTCTCTTACACTAATGTCCATGGTGACACTATAAACCATATTAGCCTTTGATCTCTTCACCATGTCACATACTTAGGCATCATCTCTACATTCACCACATCCCTTCATTCTCCTCCAATACCTTTGGCTCTATTCATGACCCCCATAACTCCACCTCCTTGTTCATCTGCACAAAAACATGTGGCCCTATCAATACATTTCATCATATTCCAAATTATTTTTGTACCCTATAAATTTTATACCTCTCCATAATATATGATTATATCCCCACCAAATAACACTTTTTCATCATAAACCATAAGGATCATGTACCATCCTCCCAACCCTCTCACTCCTTTCATGATCTCTAGATCACATCTCCCAATTGTAGCTCATCTAACTCTAACTACCAATGTCACTCATCACCCATATGTCTATATCTTAGAATATTCTACCATCCAAACACATAAGACTCCCCAAAATTGATATTGACCTTGTCTCCAATAAGACAAAATAGGGTAATTTTCTCCCATTCCCAAACCTATAGCAATGTCAAAGAGCTAATGCTTTGATTCCCACTATATCTCACCATATGGAGATCCCTATACAGATGTGCCAATATGTAATCACCCCATGGAGACCACCATCAATGCTACACCATCTTAGCCACATAATCTACCAAGCCAATGAAAAATATTTCCCTCTTGTCAATAAATATAATTTATTTAAAAAACCTACCAGATCCCTAGGGGTAATGTTAGTACCAACCCCCTACATGTATATTTTTTAATCTCCATGTCTTTTTGTAACAAATCTTACCCCCCAAAAAATCTCCTTCATGTAGAATATGGGTCTAATGTTTATGTGCACACTAGTCACATCTCAATAGGCACTTTCAATATCTATCATACATCCCCAATGTCATTATCATCTCCCTTATTAGGAGATGGACTTCTAACTACCATCACTCGACTAATGCTATTACCATCACCTAATGAGTTTAAATAGAAGACATTCTCACTATGTGTCACAATCATGCTACATTGATCACCTTCTAGTCTGTGTTGGTGTAATTAATTATTAATTACACTTTGCATAAGTTTACTTAGGATTTATTTAATTCCTAGTTTATAGGATCTTATCTTTATCTTTTGAGCTATCTTGTTGCTCAAGATAAGATTAGGTTTAGGTATTTTTGCTTTTATGAAGCAAATTATCTCTTGTAATTATTTGGTCTTTTCGAATATATCAAATTGCATGTTTTTATGCAAAGCTTCTGCTTTTTCATTTTCCTCTTCTGTGGAAGGTCTATTCTGGTTTGCAATCAGATCTTGGTTTTCTAACATGGTATCAGAGCCTCGATTTGCAACCCCTTCTCAACATTTTTGGAGGAACACAGTGCAGAGCTCGTTCGAGGTCCCTCGAGGGTTTCAATCCTTGAGCATATTTCTGGAGCATCTTGGATCAGATCGGGATTTTCCCTTGGATTCAGAGCACCAAAAAAAGTTAGAAATGATTTTTATTTCATTTATTTTCGTCACCGTTTTCCAGATCTGCAAGGGTTTCAAGCTCGGTGATTTATCTGTTAGATCTGGGGGTCACCTGATTTTCGGAGCACTTTGGACCCAAACGGACCTCGCTATTGGATTCGGAGCGCCCAAAAACCCCTGTTTCCATATAAAATTTGTCCAATTTGGACACAGTCGTCCGGAGAAGCAAAATTTTTTTGCCCAAGGGTCATACGGCTCCCAAGCACAGTTTTCGAGGCTCGTTTTTAAAAAAAATATATAAAAAAATATTTAAAAAATAAAAAAAACTACAAATGTTTTGCGCGGCCAGTATAAATGGAGGCCGCCACCCGCCCGCCACCCGGCGGCCTCCCATCGGCCACCGCCTGACCACCGCCACTGGCGGCCTTTTCTGCAACGCCACCAGCTACGCCACAGCCCCCGAGGGCTTAAAGATCAGCGCCCGCGGGTTTTTCAAGCTCTTCCCTGGTCATATCGGGGTCCAAACCCCCGCGCGCAGCCCTCCGCCCAGGTTTTAGCCCCAGCCCTGGTCACGTGGGTGACCAGGGGCTCCGCCGACAGCCCCAAACCCTTCAGCCCCTGGTCCGCCCAGGTGACCAGGGGCCCTGTTTTTTTAGCCCCTGAGGGCTTCTGGGGGCCAAATCAGAGTTTTTTGGTCAACTTTCACGGAAACGGGCATATCTTGGGCATACGGTGTCCTTTTTTTGCAAACAAGATATTTTCGGAAAGCTGTTTCGACGCTCTACACAATGGTTCTAGTGCGGTTTTCTGGTTTTTCCTTTTTGATGCTTTTTTCTGCCTCAGAAGTCATATGTTTCCTTTTTCACTCTGGGACGCATATCTTTTCACTCGCTTATCTATTTTTTGCGATTTTCACGGCGTCGGAAAGCTGGTTTCGGCTTCTATGCAGATCTGAGGTCATTTCTAGAAAATGTGTAACTTATTTTATGTATGCATTCATTTTTGTTTAGTGTGCTAGGTTTGCATTTTCACCTATGTTTCTGTAGTTTTGCATTATCTCCTTATGCAATCATTGGGTATTGTAATAACAAACTGATATAAAGTTCCATTAGGGGGGGTTCTTGCATCCATCTTTCGTATTGGTGACAACTCGCATGAGTTTTTATGGTTTCCTGTTGTCTCATTTTAGCTTCTTTCTTGCTTAGCTGGATACATCTTTGGTTTGCTTTGGTTCACACTTCACAGTGGGATTTTATGGTTCTTGATCCTCATTGGTTCAGATCTTTCCCATTTGAAGGCCATGTTTTTATGGTGAATGTTCCAGAATCTTGATGGTACTCGTCCTATGGGCAGTTTTAGTTTCAGTTTAGCATCGGCTTTGAGAGACACAACTTCCAGATTTGTCATCATTATGGGTCCTTTCATCCTTTCATCTATTGTTGCTTACAGATTCTAGAGTTGATCCAGTATGTGAGTTTCTAGTGTTCCTTGGCATCGGGTCTGCTGTTGCATTTTTTATTCTGATTGGTATTTTGCAAACAGAACTATCTTTCCTTGCTTGTCGGATTTGGGGTTCCAGTGTTGCTTCTTCAGAGTTCTTCTAGTGCTTCTTCGCAGCAGTTCATCTCACTGAAGGGGGGGGTTTTCCCACTGGGTTTTCTCTCTCTTTACATTTGTACATGAGTACCTCATCAGGCCTTGTTGTCGAGACTCATATTTGCATAATAATCTGCTTCTCCCTAAGTTGCACTTATGGGGGGTGTTGGTGTAATTAATTATTAATTACACTTTGCATAAGTTTACTTAGGATTTATTTAATTCCTAGGTTATAGGATCTTATCTTTATCTGTTGAGCTATCTTGTTGCTCAAGATAAGATTAGGTTTAGGTATCTTTGCTTTTATAAAGCAAATTATCTATTGTAATTATTTGGTCTTTTCGAATATATCAAATTGCATGTTTTTATGCAAAACTTCTGCTTTTTCGTTTTCCTCTTCTATGGAAGGTCTATTCTGGTTTGCAATCAGATCTTGGTTTTCTAACAGTCTGCATCTTTGAAAGTGTCCATTAGACTTAGCCTATTTTAGGATCGTCGGTAGGTTTAGTCACACCTGCATTTCATCCAAACTACATGTCAACCAATTTACAAAATTATCTTTCCCACATGCATGTGCTAAATTACTAGTACATGTTCTATTTCATACCTCACACCCACCAAAATTAAATCCAATTCCCTCCCCTTGCATATTTTCCATTCTATGAGTGCTTGCACTACTTTGTGTTGTGTATATGCCAATTTCATAAATGTTTCATTATATCTTCTTGCCTTATGCAACCACCATATTATTGACACAGGTACTAATTTGTGTTGTGCATCCATTGATCTATGCATACACTTATTTTTCTTCACATACACTTCATTTTTTTATTTACACTACTTTGAAATGAATTCATAACAACGTTTTCTAGATACAATAAAGCACTTCACATTCATCACAACTACTCATGCATCTAAATTGCAAGTAGGTGTGCCTTCACTAAATCTTTCTTTTTACATTTCAATAAATTTACATTTCTCCCAACTTCCTACCCACATTAATTTCCCCAAAATTTAATAAATTATATGTGCACTTATTACAGCTCTCTACCTGGTGGATGTTTGTTCTACCTCACCCACTTTACACGATTCTCATGGACTATTATGTGTTCCATTCTTCTTGAACTAATCCTATTATTATTTATTTTGATTGGTATAGGCTAAGGTAAAAAATTAATTATTTTTATCCCCTAGTCCTATATATCCCCCCCCCCCAATCACCATTTATGCCATTTCTTCTTTTGAGGGCTCACCCATTCTCTTTTTCCCCCACCTAACCTCTCAATATTGCATCATCCTACCATCATAATTCTTATTTTTCCAACTATTTGTGGCATCCTCCAACCTATTTTTATCTAAAAATCTTATATTTTATTTTTCTTTGAAAGAACATTATTTTGATGTCATTTCAAAGAGGGACAAAAAGTAGACACCTAATATTTACACATCATCATTTTAGCTTATCAATTTTATTTTTTGTATAATTAAAAATTTACATTTAATTAATTATTTAGTTTCCTTCAAAACTTAATAAAATTTTATTATTTAATTAATATATCACTGTTCATTCAACCCTATTTCTAGCATTAATCAACCTATCACCCCTTCTATAATTCAATCTTGATAAATAAATGTAAAAAAAATATTTATTTAATCCCATCTCATCCCCATCCAAAAATTAAATAAATGTCAATACGTATTTAATTAATCTATTTTGTGCATTTTATTATCCAACTAAAACAAATTAATTAACCTTAATTAATCGTTAACCTTCCTTAATCATTTTTGCATGCATAATAATGATTAATTAAGGTATTATGTTTTCAAGTCCCCAAGTTGGTACACATTCTATACAAGATGTACATTTGGAGTACTTGGGGCATGGGGAAGATCTTCACATCCCTCTAAAAGGTTACTTTTTCAATCCCCACCATTTACTCCCTCTAATGAAAATCTCTCACACTTGATTCCCCTTGAATCTTGGAAGCTCGTTTGACATCCACTCCAAGCATCTCAATCCACGAGATTCCTTGAACTCTCCAATCTATTTTGTCCCTTTGTTCACTCTCCCAAATATATATAAATGAAGCCCTCCCCAAACCATTTGAACACAACTCTTGAATACATTTTTATGTTGCCATTTTGATCACTTAACATCCTACTCTATCCAACCACAAACCTTGGACTAAACCATCATAACATGGTGGTTTCAAGACACTTGGGTGAGAGTATTTTATAAGAAATTATTATGTTTTGCTTCATTTTGTCTTAACTAAGTGTTGCATATATTTTGAATGGGATAGGTTAACTTAGTTTAACTTGTTCTTTTATGGTTACATTTTGTATGTACACATGTAGCATCAAATGACACATTGCACACATATAAACTTGACATGATACAACAAAATATATGTATAAAATATAAAGATTAATTTTAAAATCCAAAATTGTGGGTGGTTGGGTGGGCACCCCTTCGTTAAGGTGGAGGGGATGTGGCAATCTTGCCACAGTGGTAGTTGGAGTGAGGATTATGGGCTGAGGTGGGTGGTTGATGGAGCTGTTGGTGGATGAAGTTGTCATTTCATCTGTATTAATTGCTTTAATGATGGTAGGGAGTGTTCGAGCCCCAATGACTGCTTGCTCGCATTCACCTTAAAGATCTTTAGTCCTTGGCTGGCCTCAACACGTTTGGTGGAGCCTTATTTGGAAGGGTGGCAGTTGTTCTGTACTTGGCTTCATTCCAAGAAGAGCTGGCTTTTTAGGCCGATGAAAGTGGTTTTCTCTTCCTTTTTCCGATGGTTGATGGTGTGTTTTCCTGTTTTGGTTGTGGGTGTTTGGCGCTTGGGCTTCAATGGCCAAGCGTTCTTGGTTTGTGATAGAGGCGTCGATGGATGGAGTGGCAAAATTTGGGGCAGATACCCTGATATCCTTACAGTCATCGACACGACAAGCTTCATTTTGAGAGGTGACAGATTAATGCTTGAAACGAATTTTGCTTAAAAATGACCCTCTGGTGGTGGTGGTGACGAAAATGGTCCTAGGTGTTGGGAATTTGGTGAATAAGGAGTATGGACGTGATAATTTGCATATCTCATCTCAATTCTTAGCTTCTCTCCTCGATAACCAAGTTGAAAAAGTCGAGACAAAGGTACTAATGGAAAAAATGTTTCAGGAGGACCTGGTGGAAGGAATTAATGAAGTCTCGAGTGTGGTGGTAGCTGGGAGAGGCTTCCAGTGTCCTTGTGACTTGGAGACCCTATTGGAGATGAATGAAGCCATAAAATTCTATATGTTCCTTCTTGACCTGAGTAGTCCTGAACTCATGAAGCACATGATGGTCGTGGCAGTGGCGGTAAAGTTCTTAAAGTAGTTTTTTGGGATGATGGCGGCAGATGGCGAGGACTGGAAAAGAGAATTCAAGGATTTTGTTGAACTTAATCATTTTATGTAAGTGATTGGTGGTCGGATTTTGGTGTTGTAGGTTAGGGTTTTGTTTTTTCTGTTGTTTGGTTGTGGCTCTGGTTTTTGTGGTGGCATGGCAGTTGTTTTGATGTTAGTTGGTTGGTAGGGTTTGGTCATTCTAGTGGTAGTCATTCATGGTCTGGTTCGGATTTTTGGCATTAATTTTCGGATGATGGTTACTGGTTTTTTGTCTCCAGTGATGGTTGATATCTACTATTAAAACTTTTATTCCTATTTAATATAATGAAAAACTTGTGTATCAAAAAAAAAAAATTAAATCCAAAATTATAATATTCACTAGAATATACCATATTCTTTTCATGTGACAAATAGAGCACATGAGTCATAACTCTTCCAATAGTCAAACCAAAAACATTTAAACTAATTATTCTAAACCATAATATAGCAATGTTCATAGAATATGGATGATAAGGCGGGCTACAACTTGCAGTGATGAGGGGGTGGTGAATGTTCTTTCTAAGGGAGGTAAGGAAAAAAATGAACTTTATGGGGAAGCTTCCTCTCCTCCCCCTATGACTAGATTTGTGCAAGAGCCTGCGAAAGGGAGCCGGAAAGGTAAGGTGATGCATGTTGGCTTTCTCCTAGAGAAGAGTCTCCCTCTCTCCTTGGCTGGCGGTATCTATGGTGTGGCTTCGCCGGATGCTGACGTGGAGTTGAAGAAGCAGGTTAAGGAAAGAGTTGTGTGCGATGGTCATGTTGTGGGACCTAGTAAAGAGGATGCGGATAGGATTCTGAAAAGGAAGGTTGTTGCAGAGGAAATTGCTTGCTCCATTCGTAAGATGAAGACTCTTGTTCCAGCTGGTAAAGGTAAGGAAATTTCTGTTGAAAAGGTTCATGCTAGCTCTTCTGATGAAGATGTTGTGGGGAAATGTGTTGAGAACCTTGACAGGGAGGAATTGTCTGATGTGTTGGGCTAGGCCCGTGATAATGCCAATATGCTTTTTAAACTCTTTAAATGATTTTTCCATGAGACTAATAGGATCAATGTTAGAATTAGAGGTGTTGCTAGTAAGGCTGAGGACCCTTCTGTCCAAAGCCAAATTGATAATCTCATGGATTCTCTTAATATTGTGGCTAATACTGTGGTAGAGGAAACCATTAATCTGAAGCATAATTTGGAAGGTAGAATGTTATCCCTTGAAGATAAAGTTGATAAGTTGTGGAATGTTGCGTTGAAGGGTGGAGATGCCTCTAAGGTCTTGGTTATCTTGGACTCTGCCAAGGTGACCTCCCCTATGAATATTGCTAATAAGAGAAAGGAGAATGTGTCTGCTGATGTTAATGTTGCTGGGGATAAGTTGATGAATGTGGAGTGTGTTGTTGAGAAAGGTGTTGTGAAAGCCAGTGTTTTGAGTGCTAAGGTGAAAATGGGTGGTCCAGGAGCCAGAACCAGAAACAGAATGAAAACTCAGGCCGAGGCCTTGGGTATTGAGGTGTCTAATACGGTGGATAATGTGCAGAGGTTGGTTGCTCATGAAATGGAAGTTGTGGAGACTCTAAACAATTTGTAGTGTTGTTGGCTGGTTTCTTTCTTTTTGGTTGCTTTTTGGTTGTTGTTTGGTTGTCGTTGAGCTGATTGTTGCTTCATAGTGTTATCTTTTTTTATCAGCTGCTTTTTGATGTAAAGGGTTTCGGACCCCTTCAAAGCCTGTTTTTTACCTTGAATCAAAACAATTTTCATAGAATAACATCATCATCTCATTTAAATTGAAATTAGGATGAGCACGTCAATATTATATTTTAATATATAAAATATCAAATCAAAGCATACAATGATAATGGAAAGAATGCAATATGGAAACTACATCCTAAATTTGGATAGTTCACCATGAGTTACAAACTTTATTCATGGCTCCAATATAAATTGAATCAATGAGTGATAAAATTACCTAATATATTTCACATCGATGATGCAATGAAGGCCCAACAATATCACAATCATATAATAAACTTTATATGCTCTCCAAATAGCCATAGAGCCACCTAGCCCCAATAGGGTTTAACACAACCCAACCATGCGAGGACCTAAGGTCCACCCCTCTATACTCTGAGATAATTAATCAAGAAATTATACACACTCAAGTAATACAATACAAGGATGATAAAATATAAAGGCATCAAATTATGGCAAGAATCATCCATTGTAACCAAAATAAATAATGGAATATAAGATTAATGGCATCACAATTAATAACACACAAGAGGATGGCAACAACCACCAATAACATGTAATGTGTGTGATAACATAAGATGGAGTTTAATGTCATAGTGATGATTTTTTCTAATGTTATCAAGATTTCATATGTTTGATACATCTTTTATAAATCATGGATTTAATCATCAAATTATATGTCCATTCCTTAAAATTGACAAATTCAAGCTTATTCCAATCCTAAAATCAAATTTTGATTGATCTAAAATAAAACACACATATTATTACTCACATCACTAAAAGTACACTAAAATCTTAACATAAAAAATTATAATATATATTTACATTTTCTAAATATAAATATATTTTCATTATATTTTCTAAAACGTGTTTGGCAACATTTTAACCTCCATCTTTATGCACATAACCCGCTCTTCGTTTTAAATTAAGTTTGTAAGTAAACCAAAGTCTTAAATATTTTGAACACCATTTAAATTGGTCCCCATATGACTGTCTTCCTTTAAAGATACTAAAATTTTATATACTAAACTTCAGGGTTGGGAAAATGGGTCGTCGTCCTTATGCTAAAATTTTATATATTAAACTTCAAGGTTGCAAAAATGATTCATATTTTGAAAAAAAAAACTCTCTATGATGGCCTCTCCAATATGAAATTTGAATATATGGGCTCTATGACTGTCTTCCTTTAAAGATACTAAAATTTTATATACTAAACTTCAGGGTTGGGAAAATGGGTTGTCGTCCTTATGCTAAAATTTTATATATTAAACTTTAGGGTTGGGAAAATGATTCATATTTTGAAAAAAAAAAATCACTTTCTATGATGGCCTCTCCAATATGAAATTTGAATATATGGGATCTATGTGTGAAGGATTAGATCTAGGATGTCCTAAGGGGTAAAAAATATAAAGCTTAATGTAAGTGAAAAATAAATGCGATGGATCATTTAGTTTAGTAGGCTCAAATTAGTGAAAGGTGAAAAAATATTTAAAAATAAAAATTCATTACAATTTCAATTATATTCAATCTTCTTTCATTGGATTTGTTCATGAATTGAAAGATAAAATAGCTACATGGTATTGTCTTGTGGATAAGGAACAAGAATGAAAGTAGAGCATATATCAGAGTTTTGTAAAAAGCGGGTATCACAAATTTGAAAAAGAATTAAATCAGAATTAAAAATTTGTTTTGAACATCTCAGACTAAGTATAGCTATTTTACATTAGTCTAAGATGCTTAAAATAGATTTTTAATTCAATTTTTTTTCATTGTGATACCTGCTCTCTACAAAAGTCTAATATATGCTCTTTCATCCACTTATCTTTAATTCGCAACCAAGTATGAAAGAAGAGAGTATAATGGGTGATCCCACAAAACTGGTTTACAATTTCGTTAAGGAAGGAAACTTGTAAAAAACACCCCCATGAAGAAAATTTTGGGTTTTGGGGGGTTCGAATGAACTTATGGTCCGAACGAACCCAAAGAGGGTTCACTTCAACCCCCCTTCGAGTGAACCCTATTAAATGATGGGTCCCTCATTTGTCACGTTTTCTGAAATAAAAACAAAGAGAAATTTTGAAAAAAGGGGGGCTCACTCAAACCCCCCTTTGAGCGAACCCCCATTCATTCGAAAGGTCACGGGGGGTTCAAGCAAACCCCCTTTTTCCCCCTTCTCCCCCTCTTGCACTAAATTTCTGCAAAATTTTTCCCTTCGAAACTCGGGTTGAGGTTGAAAATGGAGGAGACTTCACAGACCCAACTAGATGATGGTAGTCCTCGAAACGAGCTATCCATCGAATATAATTTTAATATGTTTTGGTTTTATTATGTATTTTATTTTTTAGTTTGATTAAACATAGGTTTTTCACCGAAAATCAAACTTTTGTTTTGCACATGTGGAAAAATAATAGATTATCAAAAAAAATCGAAAAATATTAGTGCACTAGATATTGATGTCCTTGATCCAACAAAAAAGAAAATTGAATTTCGATACATACAAAAAAGGTTATGCTTTAGCCAGTGAATCATGTATAAATTGTAAAAGGTTTGACTTTGAAACTTAATTAAGAAAAAAATATTCAATAACATGCTATGAAACCAATTCCATGCACTATATATTATAGTTACGAATCTAAATTTGAAAAAAATAGAATTTTATCCTTCATAGAAAAAAAGTTGTGTTAGCTAGTGATGTCACTCTTTAAAAATGGTGTTTACTGTTAAAAACTAGTTTTCGAAGGAGATGGAAAAAGAAGTGCAATCTAATTTCAAATTTTTTGAAAAAAATATATTTAGAATCTACAGACAAAATGTTACAAATCACTAGTTTGCATCATCTTCAAATTCCTCACAATTTAGCTGTTGTGCCCGAAAGTGAAAATTTACTTTAAAAAAATTCAATTCAATGTCCAGTTTGGCCAAAAATTGTAAACCAGTATTGTGGGATCACCCTAATATCACAAATTCATTAATAAGGATGATGCGCTCTAGGAAAATTCATCGCTAGCAATTCAGGAAGGAAAATTCACCACAGAATTCACTGCCAACAATTCACCAATATTTTTTAATATATATTTCAAAAACTTGGTGAATTGGTGGCGGTGAATTTTACTTGGCAATGAATTTTCCATGGCGGTGAATTTTCATTCAATAAATTGTTGATTACATTATTGATTAAAGTTTAGATATTTGGAAATACAATTTATGATAGTTTTTTTTTTTTTAATTTACGAAAAAATTATAAATCAATTAGTGAGGATGATGATCTATGTTTCTTGATTACATTATTAATTAAAGTTTAATTTTTTAGAAATACAATTTATGATAGTTTATTTTAAGAATAACTTCTAAAATTTAAATATATATTTACTCATCATATTATAATCTACTGATATAATTAAAAAAATATCAAAATATGTATATATGTATGAATGTACGTATGTATATTTATGTATACATACATACATACATACATATATACAATTTATGATAGTTTAGTTTAAGGACGGTTTGTAGTTTTAGGACAGCTTCTAATTCAAATATGTACTTACTCATCATTTTGTATTCTATTGCTATAATAACAAAAACATCAATATGTATGTATAGATATAGATATATACATACATATGTATGTACATATGTGTATAATAACTTTTTATATTACATATATGTATGTATGTATGTATGTATTTATATATATGTGTGTGTAAACATATATACATTCATATATGTGTGTATATTTTGATATTTTTGTTATTATATCAGTATATTATAATATGATGGGTAAGTATATATTTAAATTATAAGTTGTTCTTAAAATAAACTATCATAAATTGTATTTCTAAACACTTAAACCTTAAACAATAATGTAATATACAATTTATGATAGTTTAGTTTAAGAACAGCTTGTTTAAATATATACTTACTCATTGTTTTGTAATCTACGAATATAATAACAAAAATATCAATATGTATAGATATAAAATATAGATATATACATATATGTGTGTTATTATTTTTGTAATTCATTCTTGTTCCTTCATCCACAAGACAATATCATGTAATTATTTTATCTTTAATTACGAATTCCATGAAAGAAGAATGGGTATAATTGAAATAGTAATAAATTATTCTTTTTTAAATATTTTTTCCCTTTCCCTAATTTGAGCCTACAAAACCTTGATCCATCACACTTATTTTTCTCTTATATTAAGCTTTATATTTTTAACCCCTTAGGACATCCTAGATCTAATCCTTCACACATAGAGCCCATATTTTCAAATTCCATTGGGTTGCAAAATGATTCATATTTTGAATTTTTTTCACTCTCTAATGTTATGATGGCCTAATTAGCAAATTATATTAGTAGATTACAATATGATAAGTAATGGAAAATCTATTTTTATAAATTTTGTTTGTTTAAAATTAAAAAAAATTGATTTAATATGTATAATTTAGTTTTTTTTTTTTTAAATCATTACTCTGCAAGCTAGGTGTATGGGCTGAAGAATAAATACAAACAACCAGAAAGCAGTTTTTTAATGCACTTTGCAGAATAGAAAAATATGATTACTAACAAACTTCAAAAGCATTGTTCTCTCAGCTTATATGGAGGATGTATTCTTATGAGTTTCTTTTTTGACTGCCAAATTACAAAATGATATTTCAGCAAAAAGACATTATTTAAATTAATTACCCTGCAAGCTAGATGTATAGGCTGGGCTAAAGAATACATTACTACAAAGAAACAAAGTACAGTTCCTAAATGCACTTTTGCAGAATTCAAAATTATGAATACTAACAAACTTTTTGTTTTATAAAACTAAAACTAAATGTAAAAATGTAATATTGTTTTTAAAAGTCTATAAAAACAAACCTTCCTACAACTCATGGATGATGGAAAGCAAGTCTAACCTATACACTACACAACTTGTAATTGACAATAGAAATCGAGACTCTCCTGAAGAGGTAGAGAGCATGCCCACATATTCTGGCACAAAATGGTTGTTATATGATTTATTCCTGTAATGGATTACAAGTGTGATATATTTATATATAAAACCAGTTTTAAAAAATCTCTTTGTAAGCATCATCTTTAAAGAAGAAAAAAAATATAATTATGACAGTCCATTTAAAACAAAAGAAACCTACTAGGGTAACCAATCTTTATTGGATCTATGGACAAAAACAATTTGATGACAGAAAGAATTTTCTCACAACTAAGTTTTTCTCTGTACAAGCCAACATCATTTTCATAGAATGGACACCATATCCTTCCACAATTTGGAAACTCCAGCTTTGAAACTTAAAACACTCACTGTAGAAAATGGGCAGAGAAAACATAGCAACCCCATAAGAGAGGTTAGAAAGGCGTGCCAGCTTTTGCACCCCCAGTGATGTGAGTGTGCAGGTGAGCGGTCTTCCATATCCCATTGCATCTGGGAAAACTGGAGCATAACCACCATTAGCAGCTGCATGTAGAACGGTCTTGCCTAGAATCTTACATTCTTTCTCCATCACCCCAGATGGGTTATCTAACATTTTCAAATAAATTCCTTCACTGCACTTCCCAACATCCATATTCATTATATTTTCTACACAAACATAACAAGGCAACATGTAGGTATTAATATTGTTGCAGGTGCCTTGAAATACAAGGTAATATCTATCGAGCAGTAAAACCAAGCAGAATAAAGTGATAAAGTGAAACTGAAAACAAGTTAAGGAAAAAGGAATATGAAGGTGCCCAATGTTAGTATTGCAGGGTACATAGATGGCCATTTTTGTTTCAGTGATTTTGATGTACTTACTCTAATATGACAACCCAAATTACTTTTTCTCTTAAAAATAAGACAGCAGAATTTTTTTTTGGATCAAAGTTAGTGGGTTTAGAACTGGAGAATTTCATCTTTATCTTTGAAAGGTGGAATGGATGTAGAATTATGTTAATTTGAACAAATATTTACATGTTTTTAAGAAAAGAAGTTAGGGGAGAGGGGCCCATAATGGAGCAGGCTCCAATAGTGGGGATAGAAGTAGTCCTCACTGGGCCCCATAGTGGAGCACTTTAATATCCAATTGCAAAACACTTTTTATCTATAAAGTATGCAAAGTGACAAATCATGTGTTGCCACATCAGCGCACCAATAAAACATGACTTAGTGCACCACTATTGGTCTCACTTTTTTTTTTGGGCCTTTTTGGATACCTCAACAAAAAGCATGTTGATGTGGCATCATATTTGATGATGTGGCACTAAAACGAAATATAGAAGCAAATGAGTTGCCAAATAAACTGTTGTACAGAATTGGGAGTGATTTGAAATTTCCATGTAGGATTTTGAGAAACGTGAAGTTAGGGTGCTCCACTATAGGCCCCTCTCCCCTAGTAGAATATAAAGATATCCTTAGTTACTGCTCAATCATTTTGTTTTTACTATTGCAGGATTCTTTCTTTCTTTTGTTAAATTGTTCAATAGTTTTAGCTTCTCTTTATGTCCTCAATAGTTAAGGTTATGTTCAAATTTTTTAATATTAAATTAAGTGCAATATTTGGTGCTTTTATTTCAGTCCATAAAATTGTATCTTGATTTAGTTTGGTATATATTTTAAGATGTTTTATGTGTGATATCCATGCGATTTCTATCTTGTATGAGAGTTTTCAATTAGATTCATATATTTTACATATATGATATAAATTATATATAAGATAAAATAATATATATTTTTTATATTATTACTAAGAATTATTTTAGTATAGAGTAAAGGTTTGTATTTTGATATAAGTTATAAATTCAAAATAATATGGATTGTAGTGAATTTAAAATTTGTAAACATTATTTTAATTTAAAAGTGAAAGATTATTCATAGTAAATTTGGGAATTATGTATATTTATATACATCAAGATTTAATAAATCTATTATAATCTTTAAGAGATGGGGATAATCCTCTAAATTTGATATATTGATAGAAATACAATGCATCCATTCAAAGTGGATTAATATGGTGCAAATTCTTCAAGACACACTAGGAACCATTGGTCTTGAATAAGATCCAAAGCTAAGGATGCATAAAGACATCATGGCTTAGTGTGAAGTAAAACTTGTAGATTTTGAATTTGAAATCTAAATTGGGCACAACTTATGCCACAGCCTTATTGGAGCCTATTATCATAGGCCTTAGAAATTGCAAAATTGGCAATGTTGTGTCCCCTTTTATGCATTTACCTTATATTTCTATCATAAATAACTTCTCTAAGATTTACATTTAATGGACCTCATCCACTTTCTCATTTTTTTTTCCTAAGGATGTTCAATTAGTGTTTTTTGTCATTATTCCTTAGTAAAGTTATTTGAGAGGAATTCCTACAGTCAAATTTGTTTACTTTTTTGGTGGTGATGTGTTTGTTCCTCCTTTGCAAGTAACTTGACTTTTTCTTGAGATGTGTGCCCTTTTCCACTAGGTCCCAAGATTCTAGCTTCTTCCAAAATCCAAACTCTTGCCCCTCTTTATAGTGTGTTCTTATGTCCCCGCAAATTGTAAGTCCATTGACAAACTCGGGATCCAAGGACTATGTCCCAAGGTTCTCAATCCCCACTACCTCTTCTATCTAGAATTTTGAAACTCCCCAAAACTGTAGAACCCTCATTTTTTACCCTCTTTATCCCTTGTCCCCCCAAAGCCCAAACATCTAGGATAACCCTAGACCTTGGCACCAAGTCCCCTATTCCAATTCCACCCCACACCCTAGTTCCTAACCTATTTCCTTCCCCAATTCCTATTTTGTAGTCCTCTTTAGACCCTACCCCTAACTCAATCATTTCCCTTCAAACCTTAGACCTCTAGGGGAACCGTGCACCTTTTACAGGTCTACTCCAATTCATATTCCCTTTAATGACCTAATCCCCATAGACTCTCCTCTCCCCAATTTCCCAAGTCCATAGTCCCTCTTGAGATCCCACCCTAACCTCCCCCTTTTTCAGTTGGAAGATTAAGGAGATTGTCATTGATGATCTAGTCTAGCAACATGAGCATGGTATGTACATAGTGCATGATCCAGTGTTGCCATTGATGTCAACATTTTTTTGGATCATCCAATCATATTTTATAGGTGTTGTTGAAGACATTTGTACAAGATAAGTTGGTCCAAAAAGTATAGCTACTCAGAAATTTTCCTAAGTATCAAACTTGCCAGTACTCTAGTTTAGTGCATCAGTTTTTGGGTCTGCACTCCTCCACAAATAGAGATATCACTCTACGATTCTAATAGTAACTTGGTGAACATCAGATGCATCTAAATCCAAGATTTATTTTTTTTGGTGAAGAACCCCAGAAGACATGAAGGGAAGTGTTTCATCTAGCTTATCACAATCTTTGCATGTATAGTATGTCAGTGGAAGATTTTGCATTCCTTCGCAGATGAATATTTTGTGTTGTGGTGTTGAAGATAAGCTTCCAAATGTTAGTTGAGTAGGAATTCCATATGGCATTATGTTTTGAGTTCCACGTGTAGGGAATTAGGTAAACAAATGAAAGTTTTTGTGTTTAGGTCTTATTTGGTCCTAACCTAACATGTTTGATATTTTGTGAAGGATGAGCAAGTAATTTTATCTTATGTAGGACCTATATTAGATCCATCCTGACCTATCTTGAGGAGATTTAAATTTTGAATTAAATCATGAAGGTTAGATGAAATGTTTTGAGGATGACAAGTTCAATTTTGTGTGTTACATCTAATTAGACAAACCTAATTAATGTTACAGTTGATGAGGATATATGTAGTGGGTTGATTTTGGTGTTTTAAAATGTTAAAAGAGTAATGAGTGATAGATGACATGTATGGTGTTCCACCTACATGTGTGTGATGTAAATGTGATCAGAATTATGTGAATTGTGTGAATTCGGCTTAGAGCATTGATCTAGATCAGTGCAAAGATTGCTTTTGTACTTCATTGGAATTGTAATCCAGCATACTATAGATGCAATTGTAATAGTTCAATAGGTTGTAAGCCACCCCTTCTATATTCTATCTTATTCTATGTGGAAAGTGAGTCCACTGGACAATGCGTCCACCTGTAGTGAGCATTTATGTAATATACTATATCCAGATATAATACATTATGAGTTGACACTCTTCGTGGTTTTTCCCATTTTGGGTTTTCCAAGTAAAAATCTTGGTGTTCATGTGTTATGTGATTTTGTGGATGTTTCATTCTTTCTTTGCTTATATCAGTTGAATGTGCTTTGGTAATTGGATGGTTAATGTTTGAATGGTTTAATAGAATATTGATGAACACCCCCCCTCTTAGTATTTCGTGTGTTCAACAATTTGTACCAGAGCTTGGATCCCTAGAAAGAGCTTGACCGCTTTGGGAAGATCTTGGAGATTGAACACATGGATGATAGAAAGTTTATTATTCCTCCAAAAGATATTCCTAGTATTGAATACCCTAAAGATGATTGCATGCTTGACAAAGATGAAAAACTCAAAGTTTATCTTGAAGATCTTGACAAGGTTGAAGGTGAAAATAGAGATCTGAAAGAAATTTTTAAAGAAGCAAATGAATGCTTCAAAAAATTGAGAGAGAAAATTAAAAAATTTAGAGAAAGGAATAAGGAAGTCAATGAACAATTGTAGCAAGCAAATGAAGACATCACCAGAGTAAAAGTGCAAGTGGAAGAAAATAAAAGAGTTGAGGAATGTGTAAATACAGTGGTGAAAAGTAAATTGAATAAATGCATGTGGCTTGAATAAGAAGTGGTAAATATAATATCAGCTCTTGAGAAAGCAAGAAGTCATGAAAATAAATTCAAGACAAGTACTACAATACTTGATAAGTTTATTGCAAGTTGGAAAGAATCTAAAGATAAAGATGGTTTGGGACTTGAAAAAGGTGAAAGATCAAAAACAGTTTAGACACCTAATGTAGAAGAGAAGATCAATGAATGAGAGAAGACTAGAGACAAGAAGAACAATGGAAAGATCTAGAATCAAAGAAACAATTCTAGAAGACCTCTGGTCAAACAATCAAATGCTCAAAGGTACCCATTTTTCAATAGTATTTGTTATTCTTGAAATAATCATGGAATAGAGCAATGGAATGTAGAAGCAGAATGAATCAGAATGTCCCATCCTTTATTGGTCAATGCTTTACATGCAAAAATATTTGGACATGGAGCAAATGAATGCAGAAGTCAAATAATGAATGCATATAACAATGGTAGAATGATTCAATCCTTCAATGGTTACTATTACACATGATATGAATTTGGACACAAAGCTAATCAATGCATATCCAGAATGAATTGAAGGAATAAATTCTCAGAGAAATGTCATATGCAACAATTGTAGTAGACCTGGAAATATTGCTAAATTTTGTAGAAGCAAAAATACAAGGAAGGTTAATCCGATAAAGAAGAATGAATGGGTTAAAAAGGTTGATTTAGTTGAAGTAAAGAAGGAAATGGAAAAGATCTAGAGAAAGAAAGAAGAGACTAAGGATCGGGGAGAATCTATACCATCCTCTAGTGCAAATGTTTCCTCTAGAAACTAAGCCTAGAGCTATGGCTTAGGGGGATCTTTAATGGATATCTTATGTCCCCCACGAGAAAGGAGGTGTTGAAGCCACAACATGAAGATATGTCATGAAGAATGGAATGCTTTATCTATTGGAGAAGATTGCATAAGGAAATATGGTAATGCAGAGATTTGTGGAGCTTGAGAAGGTGATTGCACATGTGCATATAATTTTTAGGGTTGCCAGCTTTATGGGATGAAGCATTTATTGCAAAACTAGGTAAAATTGAAGAGTTATAAGAAAATTTGACAAGGAAATTTTATTTCATCAAAAGCAATCAAATGATAATTTAGAGCAGTTAGAAGCGAATTTGAAGTGTAAAGGCGATTCAGAGCTCAAATCATCAAAACCCTAGTTCAGCGAAGCAAAGTAAAAGGTATTTAGTGATTCCTATGTTCCCTAGTTTTTTGAAATTGTTGTTTGAAAGCAATTTGAATACAATTTACAATGGAAACACCGATATTTGTAGATGTTTCTCAAAATCCACAACCTAAGTTCAAAAGATATCCTGCCAAAGCTATAGAAAATGACCCATTAGGTGCATTTTTACATATACCTTATGGGGTTTTACCAACTAAAGACATTAGGGAATACATTCACAGTAGCATGGATGAACATTCACCCACTAATCTTGGGTAATTATGGGAAAATGAGTTAATCAGAGATGATTTCGCCCTGAAACCAGAGTACAAAGCCCTAGTTGAAAAGAAATTAGATGTATGGTAGTTATTTCCAAACTTTTTTTATGACAATTGTAAGTGTGAATAAGTAAAAAGTAAAAGAACAACTAAAACACTTCTTAATAAGACATTGTATCAAGATTAATCATGAATTAAACTAATTTAAAAACACAGAAAGCTTGAATGTGTCCCATTGTCTCCTATCTCCAAAGATT
This sequence comes from Sequoia sempervirens, assembly GCA_007258455.2. NCBI lineage: Eukaryota > Viridiplantae > Streptophyta > Pinopsida > Cupressales > Cupressaceae > Sequoia > Sequoia sempervirens. Next base: position 122,987 of record VDFB02219814.1, read on the forward strand.
TATCAAATTACAGAGGCTCTCAGACTTGTAAGCACCGTAACTGTTTAAAATTCCTATCTAGAGAACATAATGGATGCTAAATGCAATGATGTGATGATTAATAATGATTTTTAAGTGGTATGAAGCTACTGTAAACTATCTTGATGAAAACTAATAAAAGGAAGCTACAGTAAAAACTAATGATGTTGTCGTGATATGAAATCTAATGATGTTATGATGCTATTTCTAATGCTAATGCTTATGAATGCTTGGTTGCTTGGTTATATTCCTGCAGAGTAAGTTTGCATAAAATTGGGATTTTCTCGGATCATTTTCATGCTTCAAAAGGTTGTATTTATAGATTTTCGGCAACAAATTTGCACAGGGGTAGCACAGCAGAGGCCTAGATTGAATCTTGAGATTTGAGTGGTGAGAGATTGAGGAGCTTGAGCTGATCATGGGGATTGTTCCTCCCCATGAAAACATTAGGCAAGATGATAGGAAAGATCAAAGGAAGAAGATTGAGAGGATTGCCTCTAAGTTTTTCCCCGAAGCTTTCCCATGAATGCCAGTTTAATTAATTAGATTTGAAAAATCTAATTTTATTGGTGAGTGAATAGAGGAATATTGATTTATGCCTTTATTTGAATTTATTTGATTTATTCAAATTTAGCAAAATAGGAAGATTTAATTAAATAAAACAAATATTTGATATTTGATTATCTAATAAAGAGGAATATGATAATTAAATAAACCTTTAGGATATCTTTATTTAATTAAGAGGAAGTATGATAAAATAATTAAATAACACAAAATATTGAAGTTGTGTATTTAATTTAAGATAGAATTTAATGGATAAAGTATAGAAGAAATAATAATTATAATAATTAAATAAAACAAAGTATTTAATTTTGTTTATTTAATCAAGAGGAAAATAATATGATAAAATAGAAGAATTAATAGTGAACTTAATATAAATAAATATTTCTATTTATTTACTAAGTAGATGAATTTAGGATTAATTAATCAAATAAATCATATTTAATTAATTATATTCTCTAGACCATTTTTAGGTGTATACATTTTGCCCCTCTTTGAAGTGATGTGTTTACGCATTGCTTCAAAGAAAATTTTATGCTGCTGCTGCTAGTATTGACGACAAAATTTTAGTATGCCCCAGACATGATTTTCAAGTGATTGATGGAAGACATGATTTTCAGGTGATTGATGGATATATGCCCCCTCGGGAGATAAATTGATGATTTTTTTTATTTTTTTATTTTTTTTATTTTTTAAATTTTTTATGATTTTTCGATGATTTTGATGTAGGTTCGATGAATATTCAATGATGAAAAAAATTTATCTCCTGATAATTGATGTAGAAAGTGCCCCAGGATGTCTTGAATTAATCCCCTCAAAAATTTATTTAAATATCCCACCAAAAATCCCTTCTTTGATAACCTATAAAAAGTAAAAAGAGTCTTTTTCACTCTCATTTGTGCATTTTGACTTTTGAATCTTTGTGAGAGAGCTTTTTGTGCCACTTGGAGTGAGATGTTGATTCCCTATCACACTCACCGGTTCGAGCGTGTACAATGTCACCAGCGACCGAACGCGTATGGACCTCCGATACATACCCTTTTTCCCCTCATTTTTCATGCCTTGTCTCATTTTTTGTGTAGTTTATGGATTTTTTATTTTTAATTTCTTTTAGGTGTTTAGGTTCTATTGTAGCACTTTCAATAATTGTTTTAGCGTTTTTAAGACTTTAGCACTTAGGCGTTCTATTTTAGCGCTTCGCTAGGATAGATTAGCGCTTTGGATAACTGTGTTAGCGCATTGGTAGGATAGATTAGCGCTTTTAGAACTTTAGCATGTAGGTTAGATTGTTTAGCTAGCGCTTAAGCCTCCTATTTTAGCGCTTTGATATTTTTAGCACTTTGACCCAAAATTTTAGTGCGTTGACCAAGCAGAATAGTGCTTTTGCAATTTTGGCATTTTGACCATCTATAATAGTGATTTTGACTAATGAAATGGCGCATGTCATGATTTAGCGCTTTTAATGCCTGTTTCAGTGCATCTATGTCAGTTTGATGAAGTTTGTCAAATTTGTCCTTGATTTTGTCAATTTTCGATCATGTCAGCCATTGGTTTGATTTGATTGATTATCTTGATCAAATTGTGATGTTCGACCTCATGATAGGCGAGGTTTGATGTTTGATTGATGATAATTATCTTCATGATAGGCGAGGAATAATTATAGTTTGATTGATGAACCTTATGATAGGCGAGGTTGATTTGATTCTTTGATCATTGACCTCATGATAGGTGAGGTTCAATGATACTTGATGATTTGACCTCACGATAGGTGAGATTCAATTATGCTTGATGATTTGACCTCATGATAGGTGAGGTTCAATGATTCTTGCTTATGAGATTTATTCAAAAATCTCACCAATAGCTGATTAGTTTAGATAAAATAATTGATGTTTAATGATTCAAAAAAATGTTCTAATTTTGAAATTTTCCTGATGATGGGAGTCGTTGGAGAACCTTCAGGTTCGAGAGCGATTCCCCTAGACATTTGACTTGATACCTCAGTTGGCACAGCTTGACATGACGATTATTACACATTGCAGCCTTTCTCCTCTTTTATTCATGCCCCAAATTAGGATTAATTGGGGTCTATTGATAGTGCTAGCTGAGAGGTGGCATAGCGAGCATAACACCTTTCATCTTCCTACTGGTGAGATTGCAGTCACCCCAGAGGATGTCTAGTGGATTTTGCAGCTTCCCATCATTGGAGATGTTATTTATGATTCTACAGAGCAGGGTGGTATTGAGGCTCTTTGGAGGGTGTTTCAAGATGATCAAATTTCTGGAGGTGGATTCCATGGCGTGAGATGGTCGATGCATACGCCACTTTTCCCATAGTTCTTGTTGGTTTCATCGGTAGATTCCTTAGTCCTGATCATAGGTCTAAGGGATTCTCTGTTGGTTGGGGCTGAGTTTTGGAGAGTATGGTTGTTCAAGGCACCAGATTTTCTTAGGGCATGTGCATGTTGGCCCACTTATATCATGATTTGCATTCGGTTGTATATCTTGGAGGTCATAGTTTGTCAGTCGGTGTCACTTTGCTTCAAGTGTGGGTGTGGGAGCACATAGTTGTTACACGTCCAATTCCAGTTAGATAAAGACCTCCTATGAGACCTTATGTGTTCAAATATGTCGGTCGCCTTACTCAGTCCAAACTAGGTAAGTTAGAGTATTGGAGGAGAGTGATTGATGACATAGAGTCTTTGACATGGTGTTCATACCTTGACTGTGAGCATTGGGACGAGGATGATATCCAAGTGCCTTTTTTGTGTCAGTCGATGATATTGATTGGTTGGACTCATTAGGTACTGGAGATATTTCTTATCAAACAGGTGTATAGGCAGTATGGGATGGTTCAGAGTATGCCCCAAGGTGTTGCTCATTACGCTCGCCGTCAATCAGATTTTGGAGATTGGGGGCCTGGTTTATCATACAATGCTATTGTTTAGGAGTTTCAGGCCTTGCAGCCATTTCAGTGGGACATTCACCTTGACATTGTTGAGCCACCAAATACAGCTGACTATTCCAATTTTTTGGCTTTGCATCCTTTTCCACGTCTTACTATTCCAGATGATTCTGCTCCATTACCAGCAGAGGAGGATTTTGTTGTTGCACGTGGTCATAGGTGGAGGAGAGAGGAGGTTAAGGTTGAGGCGGATGTTGATGTTGGTGTTATTGGTAAGGAGGATGTTGATGTTGTTGAGGATTTTGGTGAGGAGGATGTTGGTGAGGAGGAGAGGGATAGTGGAAATGAGAGGAGTGGTGATGATAGCAATAAGGATGATTACAGATTTGAAAGTGGTGAGGTTGCAAGTGGGTTAGGTCTTGCATTAGATATGTCACAGGAGATAGTGCCTCGTAAGAGACAGGGCGTGAGGGATGTTTCAAAGCAGTTGTAGATAGCAGACCTATAGGTGCAGTTAGAGACTATTCAGGAGCAACTTCTTCAGGCTCAGGGTTTACTAGAGCAGACTCAGGCTCAAATGTAGGCACAGGCCCAGTCACATGCAGAGGCTTTATCATCAGTACAGGCTCAGTTGGCTATGATACAGTCACAGATTGTAGCACTGACGGCCGCAAGGGATGTTGCCAGGCAGACAACAAGTTCAGCATAGCCTTAGATTGCATCTTTGATTGCTGAGAGGGATACCACCAGATTTACAACAGAGGGTGCTCAGTCTACAACCAAGAGATTATAGTGATTGGAAGATGGTACATCTTTAGTAGATTATATGAGAGAGGTTGCCCAGATTGGTGGGGAGGTGGAGTACTATAGAGGTAAAAATTATGATGTCGTCCCTTCCAAGCAGAGATTGAGTTACAGGCAGTCTCGATCTAGTAGAACTCACTCTAGGACTGTCAGTGTGGGTGTGACATAGCCTCCACAAAGAGATCCCAGAAATCTTGGTTCTTCTATTGGTAGAGGTCCTAATCCTACGATGCCTACATCGTCTGGAGCCAGTAGTGCATGATTGTCTTCTTGTTGTATTCGAGATGTAATGTACACTTCGATTATTTTGATATACAGCCATTTTTTATGTTATATCTCTCTTCTTTTCAGACATCATTGTATACTTGACATTGTGATTTTGATCCATATGATATGCAGTGGATATTTTATCGAATCATTATGTGCTCTATATGATATTATGATGGATGCATTTTCTTAGATGTTCTATATTGTATGTGATGATCCATTTGTTATGATGTGATGGATGCAGTTTATTATGATGATATGCTTTCATATGATGTTCTTATTTATGATGTGCATAATTAATGTATGGATGCATGATGTATGGATGATGTATGGATTCATGTTGTAATTACATATATGATCATGTGTAGGATGTGTTTAAATGATATATTATATGTGATGTAAATGTAAATATATGATGTAGTAAATGGATGGAAATGATGAATGATATATGATGTAAATAAATTGATGTATGATATGTGATATGATAAATGACATGTTAAATGATTGTATGCCATGTGTTATGATTTGATGGATGAATGAAAAATGTAATGATAAAGATTTATTTTGAGATTTTCTTTATGCAATATTTTATGTGATATCGAAAATATGATATGATGAATGCTAAATGATTTGATTCAAATGTATGAATGATGAAATGATGATTAAATACTTTCTAATGGATACAAATGAACATGATGATGCAACTATATGATCATGATGATGTTTTTGTCAAGTATACTCAATCTAATTATGAGAAAAGATAATCATTATTATGAATGGTTCACCAATTTTATAACAAATTCTCTATAGATGTAACTCTATCATGAATGTAATCTACTTTTACCATGCAAATCTACATGAAAACATTGGAATTTTAATACTACTTTTGTGCTTTGTATCATCATTGAGCTTTTAAAATGTTGAAAGTGAGTACAAGCATCAAAGGTATAATGTAAACCAATGATGACCTGAGTACTACTTTCATGATTTTTGATATTGTAAGCCAACACAAGCATCAAGGTATAATTAAACCGAGATGACTTGAGCATTTCTTATGTAAACAAACAAGAATTAACCACTTTCCTATGTGAATTGGAATGTCATCAGTGATACTTTGTAGAGCACGTCTCACGACAATTCACACAGTAATGATGATTAACTCACAAACAGCAGACAAAGAAAATGCCATTCTTCTTCCTAGCTTCTCTAGTTCAATACATCATCAAGTGCTCCAAATAAATGATAACGATGATCAAAGTACAACATATCTAAATTTTCCTTAAAGTATTTCAATCATTATTTAAATTAGATCATCCATCATGATTTTGTGATTTTTTTGTGTTTTCAAGATTTTGGATCAAACCTAACCTAAAGACCTATCCTAGGGGCCTCGGGGGCTGATCAAAGATTAGCCTTGCCTATGTTATACACACAAAGACCATGTAGTTTGACTTACACAGACTTTGATTTTGGCTTTTTGATATTGACCATTTTGACCTATTTTTGGTTTTTTCGTTGTGATGTGGATGTTTGATGTGTTTCTGATGGTGATTGATGTTTCATGTTGTGTTGTGTTTCAGTCGTTATTTTTGTTGCTTTTGTCTTGTCGTTGTTTGTCCATTTGATTGAGATCAATGTTTTATTTCCCCCAATGATGTTTAGATGTTGCCCCCAAGCTAGGGTTAGACATGACCATGTGATATGATACAATAATGGATGTAAAATGATGGTGGAAGTAACGACCATGACATGTGTCCAAATAGATGGGAGAGCTGATTCGAATCACAAATAGCACCTGTTACCAGGTTTTCACTATATGTTTTTATTAGACATTTTCATTCTTTTTGATTTTTTTGTATTTTTCTATCACCAGGATGCCTGTTTGTCAGGTTTTCATCAAGGTAACCATTTTCAAAAAACTAATTCATGCACTAGGCGATTCAGGTATAGAACATTCTGAGATGGGTACTGTTGATAGGTTCATCAAATAGATCCCCTTCAGGTGTAGACAATTGATATGCTCCTGATCCATACACTGATATGATTACAAAGTGACATAACTAGTTAGGTTCAAACTTCCCTTTCTTTTCTCTATCCTATTGATTCCTAGGGTTTTCCCTTAGGACCAATTCTCCAACTTGAAAGACTCTAGGTTTTACCCTATGATTGTAACTCCTTGACATTCTTTGCTAGTAGGCCTTCAAATGATTGACAACTTGCTGACGGCATTCATCTAGTAATTCCAGTTCTTGTAGCCTAGAGACTCTATAATCCTCATCTGTAATGATACCCTTTAGTGAGACACGGAGTGATGGTATTTCTACCTCAATGGGTAAGATGGCCTCTGATCCATACACCAAGGCATATGGAGTAGCTCCTATTGGTGTTCTAATGTTGGTCTTGTAGGCCCATAGTGTAGGATTTAGCTGAACGTGTCAATCATGTCCAACATCATTTACCATTTCCTTTAGTATTTTTAGAATCATCTTGTTTGAGGCCTCTACTTGGCCATTTCCCTGAGGATAGTATGGTGTTGAGAAATGATGTTGGATATGGAATTTTTCACATAATTCCTGAACATCCTGATTTTTAAAAGGCCTACCATTGTCTGTGACAATGGACTAAGGTACCTCATATCGACGGATGAGATAGTTGAGTATGAAAGACAAGATTTGTTTTCTAGTGACTATTGTTAAAGGAACTGCTTCTATCCATTTTGTAAAATATTTTGTTGTTGTGATGATGAACTTGTGTCCATTGGATGAAGACGGATTTATTTTACCTACCAAGTCCAATCCCCACTGACAAAAGGGCCATGTTGATTTGAAGGGTTGTAACTCTTGTGCTGGTGCATGAATTAGATTACCATGAATCTGGAATTTCTGACACTTTTTAACATATTGATAGGCATCCTTCTCCATGTTTGGCCAATAATGCCCTAAATAGAGGAGTTTCTTAGCTAGGGTTAGCCCACTTGAATGGGTCCCACAAATACCTTCATGGACCTCCTATAAGGATGTTTCAAATTCATGATGTTCCAGACACCGAAGAGGAGTACCATCTAGACCTCGATGGTAAACAATGTCAACAATCAATGTATGTATCACAAATTGACAGATAAAGTTACGCTTTTGGTTTCTAGAGAGATCAGGAGGAAGAATATTATCTTTGAGGTAAGTATAGATCTCTCCATATTGTAAGGTTTGAGTGTTGATTATTTGGCATATGGTATGTGAATTAGGATTATCGTATTCAGGGTTTGATACTTGTTCTACCATAAACTCATAATGACCTTGCTGTTGTGGTAATTGCAAAAGGGAAGCAATTGTCACCATGGCATCCACAACTTTATTTTCTACCCTTGGTACTTGCTCAAACTTGATATCCATGAAGTACTTTTTAAGATCGTCTATCATTTGCTTATAAGGCATGAGCTTCTCATCCTTTGTTTGATACTCTTCATTTACATGATAGATGACAAGCTATGAGTCCCCATACACTTGCATTTCTGTGATTTTCCACTCAATAGCTACCTTGATGTCAATAATCAATGCTTCATACTCAGCTATATTGTTCGTACATGGAAACATTAACCTATAGGATCTTGGTATGGTGTGTCCTTGAGGTGTGACAAATAGAATTCCCGCACCAACTCCTCTTTGTGTGTATGATCCATCAAAATAGAGCCTCCATTGTTGTGTTGTAATATTCAGGATGTCTGCATCTGGAAATTCAATGTTCATTGGATGATGATCCTATAATGGAGCTTCAACTAGTTGATCCACTATTACCTATCCTTTGATGGCTCTCCGGTCGACATATTGGATGTCAAACTCACTCAAGATCATGACCCATTTTGTGAGTCTCCTTGTTAGAGCAGCTTTACTGAGTAGATATATTAATAGGTCTATTTTCGCTATGAGCCTGACTGTATGAGTCAACATGTAGTGTTGCAACTACTAGGTTGCAAATACCACTGCCAAACAAGCTTTTTCTATGAATGTATAGTTTATTTCATATCTATTGAGAGTCATGTTGATGTAGTAAATTGCTTGTTCTTTTCCTTTAGAATCCTCGTGCCAATAGAGCTCCTAAAGATATTTTAGTTGTTGCGATTTATAGTAACAGTGGTCTCCCTACTGTAGGTGGCATGAGCATTGGAGGTGACACCAAATACTACTTTATTTAGTTAAAATTTGTTTCACAATTATCATCCCATTTGAATAAAACATTCTTATGAAGTAGATGATTAAATGGGTGACTCTTGTCTACCAGCTAGGAGATAAATCTCCTGATGGATTGTAACCTGCCTTGTAGGGACCATAATTGACTGATATTTTTAGGCGGCAGAATCTCCATTATTGCTTTAACCTTAGTTGGATCCACTTCAATACCTTTCTTTGACACTATGTAACCAAGGAGTTTTACTTATGTTACCCCAAACACACATTTCTTCGGGTTCAATCTTACATTAAATTTTTCCTGTCTAGTGAAGATTTTATCAAGGATTTCCAAATGTCCTTCCCTAGTGTGTGATTTTTCTAAGATGTCATCCACATAATCTTCCATAAAAGTATACATCATGTCATGGAAAATTGTGGTCATCGCCCGCTGTTATGTCGCACCTGCATTTTTCAATTCGAAGGGCATGACATTCCAACATAATGTACCCCAAGGGCAAGTGAATGTTGTCTTTTCTTGATCTTCAGGTGCTATTTTTATTTGGTTATATCCTAAGAAACCATCCATTATAGATAACATGTCATGTCTTGTTGTTAGATCAACAATTATGTCAATGTAGGGTAAAGGAAAATCATCCTTTGGGCACACCTTGTTTAAATCCCTGAAATCCATGCATATTCTAATGCTATTATCAGGTTTTGATACTGGCACAATATTTGAGATCCATTCTACATAATCTATAGACCTGATAAATCCTGCATCCAACAATTTCTTTAGCTCAACTTTAACCATTAGGGCGATGTGAGGATGCATCTTTCTCAGTTTTTGTTTGATTGGTTTGATTCCTTTTGGTAGTAAAAAATGATGCATGAGGAGATCTAGATCCAATCCTAGCAGGTCAGAATAATACCATGCAAAATTGATGTGTCACTCTTCAAATAATTTGGTGAATGTCGGATTCTCCTGTTATGTCATGGACTCTGCCAGATGTAGGATCTTTGAATTATTAGTTGTTCCCAGATTTATAGACTATGTCAGTTCTACCAGTACTGATGATCTATCATGGTAATGTTCTAGGAGAGTGTCAAATCTTCCATCCTTCAACGCCTCAAAAAGGTTTTCACTATTGGATACGTTCTTTATTTTTCTCTTTTCAAAATCTAATGCTGCCTCTGAGAGGTTTTCACCATTAGATTTATTTTTCCTGTTGTCATTTTTGCAACTGGAAGATTTGGCACCCTCCATTTGTGAAGTGTTGTTATGAGTGTTATGGATAGAATTCGTATCAGGTTCCTCACTGCAAAGATAGTTTATGATGGCCTCATCATTTTAAAATACTGGTACATGAATAGGTTTGGTGGGTTCCCAGTCAATAAGTTTGGGATGTCTCAAGGGTAATAAGTCATCGGGTAGAGTAAGATCGACAGTTGTAAGTGTTCCCATAGCTAGGTGGTCAAAGTTGTTGGTAGGAAGGTCGAGGTCTATTACAGTACTTACCTCCAAGTTTTCTGTCTCATTCGATGTTTGATCATCCTCGCTTGAGTCATCGATATTTGTTGATCCCATTACAAATGGTCTATTTCTTGAACTTTGTCCCTCCTCTTGTAAAGGTGCATATGTTTGAAAGACATCAATTTTTTTGTTAGTGTATGATGTAGCAGATAAATGATCCCATTCATATTCATTTGAATCAGTTTCAGAACCATCTCTCATTTTTAGAATCCCTTCTACCACTTTCTAATTTTCCTCTTCCTTTGATTCCCCTATATAGCCTAGTCCTATTTTGTCTTTAGGATGGAGTGTTAAGGGTTGAATAGGTTCTATAATAATATCCTTTCTCTTGCCAATTGGTCATTGGCCTTCATAGCCCATTTTCTCCAAGATAGCCTTCCCTTTTCCATACCGATCTGTTTTGATGCTGACACTTGCTGACATTGAGACTTCTTCATCCTTGCATAGCCAATTTAAAATAGCTTTGTCCTTTGACTCATCTTCAAGGGTACCTTATTTTATCAATCTTTCATTCAAATTTGTGATTGGTTGTGACGAACGTGGTGTATTTGATGTGCGTTGTCCATATGATTTTGGTGATGGTAGCAATTGTGATAGACACAAAGATTTTTCAAGAGAATATTATCCCAAGCCTTTGTCCTTCAACTGGACCTTGACTACTAATTGTTGTGATAACTCATTTATAGGACTCTTAGTGTTTGATAAATTTGTGTCCGCAACAATTGTTTCCTTTACCCGATCTTTCTTCTCAACCCATTTAGATATGAAATTGGTTTGTCTTTCATCACTAGATGAAGCAGATGTGCTAGCTTCCCTATTGTAGGGTATCAAAGTGTCTTGATTTTCTTTTAGCATGTTGCAAGTCTATGGATTATTGTTGTCAGCTGATATTGTGACCTCTTATCTATTGACTAGAAATTTCAAACATTTATGGTATGTTGAGGGTACCACTTGCATTTCATGGATCCATGGATGACCCAAGAGTATGTTATATGTGAGGTCCTTATCTAACACTTGACAAAAAATGTTTTTGACAATCGACCCTACTTGAATTGGAAGTACAATCAACCCCTTGGAAGATCTTTCTTCTTCATCATATGCCTTTATTGTTATCTTTCTTTTGGCATCAATGGTGTTGTCAGAATAGCTTAGTGCCTGAATTAGTTTCAAAGTACAAATATTTAATCCAACTCCGCCATCTATTAAGACATGCTTGATGTGGTGTTTATGGATTAGAACTTCTATGTGCAAGGTTGCATTGTGTGGGTGATTTAATGACACATCATCTTTTTCTGAGAACGATAGACAATAAGGTGTGGTAAGATGTCCCACCATAGCTTGGAATTGACAAACATCTAAATTATTTGGCACCGTTGTAGCTACTAGAGCTTGTTCCAGAACTTCTTTGTGTGATGGTGAAATTTTGAGAAGTTCTAAAATGGATATTTGTGTAGGTATCTTTTGTAATTGATCCACAATATTGTATTGATGTGATGGGGGAGAAGTGTTTTTGGATGAAACTCCCTTCAGTATCACCTTGGACTTCCCCCTTGTCATTACATTGGCTTGTTGATGGTCTTTTGTTTCCCTGATCTTTAGGACATTGATTTGATTGTCAAACATGTTTGTACTTGGTATCATATTTAAGGATTCAATGTCATTGATCTTTGTGTCGTCCTTTTTCTCACCCTCAGAAAGGCAAAGAGTGGTGGTGTCATAGACATAGTTTATACTTTTTCCTTTACCACTTGAAGAAGACTCTCCTTTTTCGTAGTTGGGTAATGGATTTGTAAATGCGTTGTGATCATTGTTTGTTTGATGCCCTTCGACAAACACCTTCTTTGCTTCGATTAAGTCTTGTATCAAGTGTTTTAATTTCATACAGTCATTTTTATGTCCCTTATTCTTATTAAAGTTGCAATAATCAGCGTCGTTCTACCAGGATGGTTTTACCTTCGGCTCCCAATTTCATGCTTCAGGTAGAGTGATAAGTTCATTTACAATGAGCTCTCTCATTGTTGATTCCAAAGTTTGTCCTAATGGGGTAAATCTTCGTCGATTGGATTGTCTTTGATATGACGATCGAGATTCCCCATTGTTGGTGTTATTTTTTTGAGTAGTGCTTTGGTTATTGTTCTAATTTTTGTTTTGATTTGTTTTGATAGTTGTTGTTGTCAAATTAAATACTGGTTTTGTATTTTGTGTATCAGTTGTAGCATCGTTGCTTCCAGTATTTCTATTTTTCTGCCAAAATTTTGGCTTGTTGTTGTTTCCATAGTGATTTGTGTTGTTTGGTGTATCATTGTAGTGTTTAATCACTCCTTGTTTGACTAGGGATTCTTCAATTTTAATCCCATTCTCAATCACTTTTTCGAATGTCAGGGGACATTGTAGATCCAATCTATAACTCATTTCATCAATTAAGTTGTCGATAAATAATTCAATCATTTCCTCTTCAACAATAGATTGAGGATATCTAGCGAACAACTTTCACCAACGTTGTAAGAATGATAGGAATGTCTCACCCTTTTTATGTTTCATGTTGTATAGATCCTTTATAGTTACGTCATGTTGTATGTTGAAGGAGAACTGTGTGATAAATCGATTGACCAGTTCTTCAAAGGATCAAATCCCTGGTTGTAATTTGGAGAACCATTCCATGCAATGGGATCCCAAACTCCTAGGAAATAACCTCATGAGGTAAGTATCTTCTTGTGCGAACTCAAGGCTCATTATTTTTAATTCCCTTACATGGTCAATTGGGTCTGATTTGCCATTGTATTTATCATATTTAGGAAATTCACAGTATCTAGGGAAAGGTATCATATCCACACACGGATGAAAAGGGTAAGGACAAATGTCCTGTAACAAATATCTCTTGGTGGTTCTCATTTGCATGTTCTGAATTTGTTGTTGCAAATTTTGCATTTGAGTTGTTAAAGCAACCACTTGATCTGTGTCCTGGTTGTTGTGTGGTTCTATTTCTTTTGTTCTAGGTGTTTCCTTCAACCAATTGATGTCAAAATCTTTCATAAGTTTGGTACCTAACTTTGCTAACATCAAGAGATATTTCTCCATGTCTTGTTCTAAGACCTTTTCCATAAATTTATGAAACTTAGGATCTTATTGGGCATGTTGTATATCTTCTAGTGTTATTTCATTGTTTTCATGTTGTTGGAATCAGTAAAAGGGGTTTTCTTTAGTCATGTTTGGATTTTCAACTTCTTTTTCTCTGAGTTTTTGTTTTTGCAATCTTGTCAAGATTGGCATACAAATTTTGGTTGTTTTCACTAGAATTGGATCTTCTATGTTGTGATTAGTTTCAATTTGATTACAATGAAGACAAATAGAATGATGAATTCTATTGATGAGGCTAAGTTAAAAATCTGATTACCGAGTTTTCTTTCGTGATGGTAGGATGTTAGAATCCTGATGAGGAAACTTGACTCAATAATCTAGATTTTTTTTTATAATTTAACACTTTGTATTTTGCAAGATCTAGGTTTATGCTTGAAAACAATTTTGACTTGTGCAACCTATTTTGTTTCAGGTTTTAGGAAACTATTTGAACTATGAAATGTTTCTGAATGGTAAAATTTTGTGTTTTTGATATCAATATATCTGACAGTTGTTTTGGAAGGTTCTCTATTTTTCTATTATATGGAAACGCTAATACAGAGGGCATAAGCGCTAAAATAGAATGCCAAAGTGCTAGAAATTCTGGTAAAAGCATTGTTAAATAGAGTAGAAGCACTAAAACAGAGCACAGATGCGCTAAAGGACTGGTTAATTCTCTGATACTAGTAATGTTTTTAACACTGGTAGAAGCACTATAAAGTTGATCAAAAGCACAAAAACAGACAGCATAAGTGTTGTTGTTTTCCATGGAAGTGCTTAAAGATAGCGCAGAAGCGCTATGATACTTTCTGATCACTGACAAAGTTTGGTTTACTATTGACAAACGCATTGTAATATTGCTCAGAAGTGCTAAAATAGATGGCAGAAGTGATGAGCCAAGTCTTTGGCACATTTTGACCATACTTTTATAAATACTTTGTTGTTTTTATTATGCTAAAACAAACATTCAGTCTATTTATGGGATAGGTTATAGACCTTTTTATGGCTTAAATATGATGAGTATATTGTGATAAGAAGTCCCATGATTATTACCTTTAATGTTTTATTAGTTTGATAAATACTTTATGGGATTTTGTGATCATAAACTTTCCTGTAGCCTCCACTACCAAAATTTCCTGCAGCCATATCTGAAACAATGTTTGCCTTAGTTTAATACTTAATGAATGAATAAAGTAATGGATTGTCTTAAAGGATGAACATGTTGAGCTAACCTTCTTCCTTAGGAAAAGATGGTGAGATATTTTCCAGGTACCACGATTGAAGAAAGGGAATTCAATTTTCCACTTGAAGAATTGAAGACCAAATCCATAAAGACCGGTTCAATAGTAAAAGATGAGGAGATAGTTTCAACTCATCCGCCATGTAGGGAGAGTGTTCCAAAAATCTAGGCCAAGCGTCTTGGTGGTGCATGAATCCAGGATGATGACGCTTTAAGACTGCTAAACCAATTTGACTTAGTTCTTCATTGTCATTCACCTCTTTACTTAAGTTGGTTAAATGTAATAAATGCCTCTCATTTTATAAGGGAAGGTTGGTTAGTAGTTAGGATCAGTTTTCAATAAATAGCCCATTCTCCTTCAGAGAAGGGGCTGGAAAAAAATTGCTATTGTAACACACTTTCAGTTTTAGAAATTTAGCCAAGAGATTGTGCCATATACTTGTTTACATTGAATCAATAAAGCTTATTAAGTTTTTCACCTAATCTGTTGTCTGCTTTTGGCACTACCTAAGGGGGCCCACTTAGGGAGTTGTCCATACTTTTATTCTGCAAGTTAGAATAGCTGCATTTCCCTTCATAGAAGTTAATGTGACTGTTTCTGCAGCTGGCAGAAACACAGAGTTGTCAACTGTTCCTGCAACCACTAGGAGAAAAATAGGTTATCTTTCGAGTTTTTTTCATTTCCAAGCAAAGTTAAATAGTAAAGTTGTTTCTAGTACTTAAATTCCAGTATAAGGCATTTTAGGAATCATGTATGTCTGGAAGGGTGATTAGTGCATATCTTGTGCTATCCCATTTCAAGTTTACGTCCCTAGGTTGATAATTAAATAAAGTTCTTTAGCAAGTCATGACTGCCAGTTGTGATGTTCAATCCCTGAGTAGAGGAATTAATGTTCCTAGTTATTGAGCTGATTAAAGAACACTACATTTTTGGCGTCATTGCGGAGGATGGTGTCAAACTAAGAACCTATTACAGGCATGCTAGTAAAGAGTTTAAGATTTCATTTAGTTTAGAATTGTGCATTCTTCCACCTCCATAGTTAGTTTACTTTTGTTGTATGCATCGAAGAAGAGACCAATTTGGAAGATTCCTTCCTAGGAGCATAGATATTTAAGAGACTGAACCGAACCTATTCCAAGACGACCCATATATGGATGTTGGCCAAGACTTAGTTACTTCATCTTCTTCCTCTGAACTAAGCTTTAACCTATCTGAAGGAACAGAATCAAATAATCCACTTGCTCTTGTAGTTTATCAATCAGGAGCTAATCCAAGAATACAACCAAGAATGGAAAATCCTATTTTTCCATTTCCAATCCCTAACCTACATGACAATAATAACCTCAAGAACATCCCTGCCTCCATACTGCCAAAGTTCTATGGACTTATTACTGAGGACCCTCATACCTTCTTGTTTGAATTTGAAATCCTTTGTAGAAGCTATGACTATACAACCTCAGCACACAAGCTGAAATTGTTTCCCTCTACTCTAAAAGAGGCAACCTTGAGATGGTTCATGGGATTGGGAAGCAATGTAGCTAACACTTGGGATCAAATGAAGACTCTATTTTTGAGTAAATATAAAGAGTATTGTAGAGGAAATGATCTGAGAGGAGATGACATCTTTAAAATGTCACAAAAGGAGGATGAAACCTTGGAGGATTATGTGTCATGATTCTTGTTTAGTGTGCAGAAGAATACTCATCATGAGCTAAATGAGGAATCTCAAAAACTTCTCTTCTTAAGGGGAGTCAATGATACTTGCATGGAGGCCCTTGACCTCATGGCAGGGGGTGATGTCACCCAAAGTGATTGGGATGATATCAAGAAAATCTATCTTAATTACTCCAGAGCAGCTGTAAAGAAGGGAAGGGGGTTTAGACCCTCTTCTATAAAAGGAAGTGGCTCTAGAGTATCTAAAGGGGAGATTACCAATCTCTTGTCTGACTTCAAGCAGGATATCATCAATGATGTAGCTACTCAATTGGATACTATGCAAGCTAGAAGGAAGAAAGAGGAAGCTGAGGCAATGTTAGTTGAATATTTCCCCCACTGCCAAAAAAGAAAGAAAGACAGTCAATGCAAAGCAGTGTCCAATTTCGAGGTACAACATCTCCCTACTAAGTTCAAAACCATTGAAGGAGAGGAGGAAGTGTTCTTTGTTGCTCAGCGCAGGCCATGGGCCCAAAAGACAAGGTATGCCTCAGGACCCTTTGCAAAATTTTGGTTCATATAATAGTCAATGGAAAAACTAGTACCCTCCCAACCTCAGTGGAATAACCCTTGGCCAAATTCCTAATAAAACCATTGGAAATCCTCATAAGGGAATTGGCAATCACCACAATAAAAAACAGTGGTAGCCTCTATAAGGGAATTGGCAGCAGTCTAACCAATGGAGAGGAGGCCAACAATGGTCAAATCCACCCACTGGTTTCTTGTAGCAATCCATTATGCCACCTCCTGCAGCTAATCAAGGTCAGAATCAAGATCCAACCCAACTACCTGCTCAGGAAACACCCAATCCAAATAACCAGCAACCGTAGCAGCAGCAACAAGTCTATTTTGTTGATCCTAATCATCAGCCTTCCTATGCTCTTAACTTGAATAATATCAATTCATGTTTAGGAACTATGTTGCCCACACCATCTCCTCCCATAATCTCATAATTTCCATATGAGGAGACTGACCAAGAAGAAGATACCAATGACCAAGTCCAACCAAATGAGCCAGTTCAGATTCCATCATTACCTAAGGCATCTGATAAAGTGTCCCCTCCTTTCCCACAAAGGTTGGTAGGTGAAAATGTAAAAAAATAAGAGGAACCTACCTTTGACATCCTTGACCAGCTAAAACATATATGTGTGAAAATTCCCTTGTTCCAAGCAATCAAAGAAGTACCTATCTATAGCAAGGCCATCAAGGAGGCGTGTTTGAAGAAATCGGGGAGGAAAAAGAAAGAACCTCAAACCATCCATGTCAAAGGCCAACCCTCTGACTTAATGATAGGGAAGCTTAGCATCCTAAAATATTTAGATCCAAGAAGCCCTGTTGTGGAGATCAATATTAATGGGTTGCAAATTAAGAATGCTTTAGTAGATCTTGGTGCAGCTATCAATGTCATGACAAAGGACCTGATTGTAAAACTTAATATTTTAGACCTAAGGGCTACACCTACAATATTACAGCTTGTTGATAGCTCAATTGTCAAACCTGATGGGGTAGTTGAAGACCTGGTAGTCACCTTGGATTCCTGGGAGTACCCTGCTAACTTTATGGTCTTATCTCCAAAGGCATCATTGGGGGGATACCCTGTCATACTAGGAAGGCCTTGGTTGGCTATTGTTGATGCTTACATTGGTTGTAAGTCAGGTAACATGACAATATCTAATGGGTATAGCACAAAGAAGCTTACCCTCTATTCTCTAGCCCTACCCCAACTTGAGTCTGGAGAGGTTGCTTGGCCAGATTTGGGAGAAGAGGAGGAAGTGAACTCCGTGGCCAATTTAATGATGATTACCAGAGAGTCTTTCATTGCACAACAAGAAGAAGAAGGTATACTGTCCAATATCCTACTGAATAACTATGGTATCAAATATTTTCATTGTGAAAAAAATCCATGTTCCTTGCAGACCATTCTTCCTTCACCTACATCAGCTCATTATCCTGCAGCAACTAACTGCTTACACACATTGCTACCCCACGAGGTAAAAATGTCATTTCTACCTGAAGTATCTATGGTAGATTTAACCTCCCAAGTTGAGGTAGCCACAGGAAAAACCTTGAGCATCAATAAAAACCTCACCAATGAGCAACACGAATCTATGGTCAAAATGCTTACCAGGCATAAGTCAGCTTTTGCTTGGGAATATGGTGACATGAAGGGTTTAGACCCAAAACTCTGTACACATCGCATATACATTAACAGTGAGTTCAGACTTGTCAGGCAGCCTCAAAGAAGAATCAATCCAGCCTTGAGAGAAATTGTTAAAGAAGAATTGCAAAAAATGTTAACAGCTAGCTTTATCTACCCAATCTCGGATAGTCAGTGGGTTTCCCCATTGGTTATTGTTCCTAAGAAAGGAGGAAAATGGAGGGTATGTGTAGATTATAGAGAGTTCAACTTGGCAACAAAGAAAGATTACTTTCCTCTTCCATTCATTGATCAAGTTCTAGATAATTTAGCTGGGAAAAAGTACTTCTCATTCTTAGATGGCTTCAGTGGGTACAATCAAATCAAGATTGCTCCTAAGGATCAAGAAAATACTACTTTTACATGCCCTTGGGGAACATTTACCTATTCAGTTTTGCCTTTTGGTCTTTGTAATGCACCTGCAACTTTCCAGAGGGCAGTCATAAGTATCTTCTCAGACATCTCATATGATTGCATAGAAATATGCATGGATGACTTTCTTTGCTTATGGTACAACATTTGAGGCTCAAGCCAGCGAAAGTACTCTGAGAGATGTGAAGATCTGGCCTATGGCTGAATAGTCAAAGTGCTTCATGATGATGCAGGAGGGAATAGTGTTTGGTCACTATATTTTTGTTGCAGGAATACAGGTTGATCCTACTAAGATTGAGGTCATCTCTAATCTACCCTTTCCTACCAAGCAAAAGGAAGTAAGAAGCTTTCTAGGCCATGTTGGATACTACAGAAGATTCATCAAGGACTTCAGCCAAATAGCAGGCCCCTTATACAGTCTGCTGAAGAAAGATACAGATTTTTCTTGGACAGAGGAATGTGAAAAAACATTCCTTGACTTAAAAGTCACCCTTACATAGGCACCTATTTTGAAAGGACCTGATTGGTCACTTCCATTTCATATTCATATAGATGCATTAGATTATGCCATTGGTGTTAGAGGCTGAAGGGTGGTTCAGCAGAACATACACTCTACCATAAAGGCAAAATCTGCAAGGGGTTGAATTAAACTACAGCATTATAGAAAGAAATGTTGGAAATCATCTATGCCCTCAATAAATTCAGGCATTACATCACAGGTTATTAGATATTTTCCATGCGATCATGCAATGTCGATATTTCTGAACAAAGCAATATCACGGGAGGCAAGATGGTTAATGCCGATGCCGAGAATTTGACATTACAATTGTGGACAAGCGAGTAAAATTGCGCGATGGTTGCTGATTTTCTTTCACAAGGAATTCCAAAGGCAAGATGACTCTGCTTGTGAAGACTCCTTTCCTGACAAGCACTTGTTTACAATCAAGGTTATTCACCCATGGTATGTTGACATAGCAAATTATCTAGTCACAGGAAGAACTCCTCCTCAATTCTCCCCTAAGGAAAAAAGATTATTGGTAGAAAAGCGCTTTCTTGCATTGCGGTGCATGTTTTATCTGGGCGGATCAAGTTATGAGGAGATGTGTACTAGATGAGGACACTCATGATATACTGCATGCCAGCCATGATGAGTCGTGTGGTGGACATGTTGCTGCCAAAAGAACAGCAATGAAAATTCTAAATACTAGTTACTATTGGCCAACCTTGCATAGAGATGCAACCAAATATACCAAGAGATGTGATAGATGCCAAAGGATGGGAAGACCAACTCGATCTGATGAGATGCCTCTATTTCCACAAGTTGTCATTACACCCTTCGACAAATGGGGACTAGATTTTGTAGGACCAATTGATCCACCTTCCAATGGTAAGTCCTACATCCTTGTATGCACAGATTATGTGACAAAATGGGTAGAGGCTAAACCTATGAAACATGCTAGGGATAATAAAGTAGCTGAATTCCTCTATGAGGAAATATTCACCAGGTTTGGTGTCCCTAGGGAAATAGTGACAGATCAAGGAGCACAATTCACTTCTACACTTATCACAACCTTAGTAAATGAATACAATATATGACACATGAAATCAACTCCTTATCACCCCCAGGCCAATGGCCAGGTTGAGGTCACCAATAGGGACATAGAGGCCATTTTGACGAAAACTATAGATTTGCATAGAAAGGACTGGACCGCAAGGTTACCAGAAGCTATATGGGCCTACCGTACTACCTGGAAGACTGCTACAGGATATACACCTTTTGAAATGGTGTATGGTAAAACAGATGTGATGCCAATAAAATTCGAACATAAGAGTCTAAGAACAAAATTAGAGATGGACATGGAATTAACAAATGCACAAAAGGACAGAGTCATGCAGCTCAATGCTCTGGATGAGCTTCGAAAGAATGCCCTGCAACACACTGAGATGATACAAAATTAGAGAATAAGGTGGAATGATAAATACATCAAGGAAAAGAAATTCAAAGTAGGAGATTGGGATCTACTTTATGACTCACGATATAAGGACAATCTAGGAAAACTACAAACTAGATGGTTGGGTCCATATGAGATAGAGGAGGTATTCGCCAATGGTGCTGTTCAATTAAGGACCATTGATGAGGTTCGATTCAAGCTACTAGTCAATGTGCATCACCTAAAGCTCTATTCTAAACCCATTGACAAGGAAACATTTATGAGATAGTTCAAAATTGAGCAGGATAGCAATGATCCTGCAGCCAAAGGAATTGAGCCTAGGCTCAAATTCCCGGGCCATGCATAAAAGTGCATACCAAATCATAATAAAAGGGGTTATCTAATAAGATCCCCATTCCATTCATTCACTTCACCCATAATCCGTACTCACTCTCTCTCTTCCACATCATCCACCTGTCATTTTCCCATATCATCCACGTTTCTCTATGTCACGTATTGCAATGAAGAAGGAGGCCAAATTAGATAATTACGGCGATTCTCTCTAGGTATGCTCCACTTCACTTTAAGATTGCTTCAGTTACTTTATTTATTACATTTAATTTAGTATTAATTAGCGCAAAAAATTTCGTATATGGTTTCCATTTCCTTCGGCTCATTCGCATGATTGAGCACATTTTTTATTACTTCTCCACGTCCTTATTATCACTACCATAAGCTTGTCCTATCAGTTGTCAAGAACCCTCAATATATGAAACCTGTAATTAATAATCAAACAGTCTTTCCTTCTTGCAATAATGAACCTAAATGTATTCTGGTTATCCATGATTACTCTCTCCCTAAAAAGATTGCATGATCACATTGTTTTCCCTATTTTTCTATCACTTTTGAAAAGAGGTTCAAAAGTTTCAGTTGAGGGGAGGGGCAGAGTGTTGTAGAATTGCAGAAGGGTTCATTAATTGGGTTACAAGAAGTTCAGTTGGAAAAGCAGGAGAGAATTGCTTAACACATTTAATTACAGAAAACCAAGGAAATGGGAGGTCAGCCGATTTGGCATGAGCCTACAGATCATAGCATCCTATTGCAGGATGTGCTACATGTGCCACTATTCAGACAATATGGGTGGCTCAATTACTTCCTGAAGCTCAGAACTTTTAATACAGACATTGCAGAGGAATTCACAAGGACATTTCATGATGGGGAAGAAAAAGTTAGAGGCATAACAGTCAATGCATCAATTGATAGAATTGCTAAGGCAATGGGATTACCTCAAGTCGGAGAACCATTTCCCAGAGGAAGAGATGCAAGAAGCGCCAAGGCTAAGTTCACTTGGACAAATGACCCTCCTCTACGGGTAGACAAGCAAGGTGCGCAAAGAATGAATCTATCGCAAGACTGGGTGTCACGGGCAGGGTATATCATCAAATACATAACCTGTAAAGTGCTGCACATTTAGAATAGATGGGAGCATCTTTCATTTCAATTAAAGAAAGCAGAACCACATGCTCCCAATACCTTGTATGCAACAACCAGAAGGGCAGAGAGGTAGATGAGGAATGTCAAAAAAAAGAAGGATAATTGGTTGCCCTTGGTTATGCAGCTGCCTATTCTCCTATGGCCATTATTGGCTATACAGGGGGATAACAACACTTATAACAGAAGTTCTAAAGATAATAGATGGAAAAGGCTGGAGGCAATGTGAGCTCACTTATGGAGTTTCTAGAATGGCGAATGTGGACAGCAACTAAGTGCAGATCTGAGAGAGTTTTCCATAAGAAGGAATGCTAGACTTGTTGAAGGGTCCAGCAAGTAGTTGGTTGAGGGGAGTGATGAGCCAAGTCTTTGGCACATTTTGATCATACTTTTATAAATACTTTGCTATTTTTAATATGCTAAAACAAACATTCAGTCTATTTATAGGATAGGATATAGACCTTTTTATGACTTAAATATGGTGAGTATATTGTGATAAGAAGTCCCATGATTATTACCTTTAATTGTTTTATTAGTCTGATAAATACTTTATGGCTTTTTGTGATCATAAACCTTCCTGCAGCCCCCACTACCAAAAATTCCTGTAGCCATATCTAAAACAATGTTTGCCTTAGTTTAATACTTAATGAATGAATGAATAAAGTAATGGATTGTCTTAAAGGATGAATGTGTTGAGCTAACCTTCTTCCTCAGGAAAAGATGGTGAGATATTTTGCAGGTACCACGATTGAAGGAAGGGAATTCAATTTCCACTTGAAGAATCGAAGACCAAATCCGTAAAGATTGGTTCAATAGCAAAAGATGAGGAGACAGTTACAACTCATCCGCCATGCAGGGAGAGTGTTCCTGAAATCTAGGCCAGGCATCTTGGTGGTGCATGAATCCAGGATGATGGCGCTTTAAGATTGCTAAACCAATTTGACTTAGTTCTTACATTGTCATTCACCTCTTTACTTAAGCTAGTTAAATGTAATAAATGCCTCGCATTTTATAAGGGAAGGTTGGTTAGTAGTTAGGATCAGTTTTCAATAAATAGCCCATTCTCCTTCATAGAAGTGGCTGAAAAAAATTTGCTATTGTAACACACTTTCAGTCTTAGAAATTTAGCCAAGAGATTATGCCATATACTTGTTTGCATTGAATCAATAAAGCTTATGAAGTTTTTCACCTAATCTATTGTCTGCTTTTGGCACTACCTAAGGGGGCCCACTTAGGGAACTATCCATACTTTTATTCTGCAAGTTAGAATAGCTGCATTTCCCTTCATAGAAGTTAATGTGACTGTTCTTGCAGCTGGCAGAAACACAGAGCTGTAAACTATTCCTGCAGCCACTAGGAGCATAATAGGTTATCTTTCGAGTTTTTCATTTCCAAGCAAAGTTAAACAGTAAAGTTGTTTCTAGTACTTAAATTCCAGTATAAGGCATTTTAGGAATCATGTATGTCTAGAAAGGTGATTAGTGCATATCTTGTGCTATCCCATTTCAAGTTTACATCCTTGGGTTGATAATTAAATGAGGTTCTTTAGTAAGTCATGACTGCCAGTTGTGATGTTCAATCCCTAAGTAGAGGAATTCATGTTCCTAGTTATTGAGTTGATTAAAGAACACTACACTTCTCTTTCCATTGTAGGCCAATAATACCCCATCCTCAGTAGTTTCTTGGCTATGGTCATTCCACTTGAGTGTGAACCACAAATACCATTATGTACTTCAGTTAGAGTGGTCAATGCCTCCTCAGCATTTAAGTAGTGCAGTAAGGTTCCTTCTATGTTCCTACAATATTGGGTTTCTCCTAGGATGCCGAATCGAGATTCCTTTTTGATAAAGGTTCGTTTTAGGGTTGAGGGTAATGTTATGCCTTGCATAACCACCCCATTTTATTTTATTTTAGAACAAAATGGGTCCCCCTTTTCTTTTGTTTTGTTCACCTTTGGTTGTTTGGTTGGGTCTTAGGAGTTGTTTGTTTTGCTCCTAAGTCTGTCTTTTGCTCTGTCGGAAGCAGGTCTAGAACCAAATCTAAACATGGAACTCTTTCAAGGTTTCTAGTTTAGATATCGTTCTGACTCACTCTATCTTCTCTTTTGTTTATCCTTTGTTCTATTGGTTGTTTTCAACAAACACTTGGGTTGGTTCATCCTCTTATTTGTTGGTCGTTTCCTTGTGTTCTGTTTGTTTTCTCACGTGGAAGAGGAATCGGGATTGGAACAAAAGTATGAAATTTCAGATTTCCATATTGTACCCCCGTTCCGACTCCATCTCCACTTGTTTTCTTTGTTGTTTAGGCTGGGTGTAGTGTTTGCTTCGGTCCCGCTTTCCTTGTGCTTGTGTTTTGTTATTTGCTTTTTGGTCGGGATCATATCCAAACCCATAATCAAACTTCAAACTTTGTGAAGTTTTATTTTCGGTTTTATCTCTGTCCCCATCCTCTTATGTCATGTTTTGGCCGTTGTCCTTTTATCGGGGCCGGATCCAGGGTTGGAAATTAAGTAAGGAACTTTGTGTGGGTTTCTTTATCTTGTCTCCGACCCGGATCCGCATCCACCTTATCTTTTGATGTTCCATGGACTTGACTTAACTATCTGTTCATGTCATTGGCTCCATCCTGAATCACCCCATTTATGGCATTAAATGTTGCCTGTTTGCACGCGTGAATTAATTGGAGGATTAAACTATGCTATTCCTAGTTTTCTTTAAGCCCATGTGACCTAGGGTTTAAAGTTCATATGACTGTACCTTGTTTGCAATACTCTCTATTTCTTGAAATTATTCTTTAGACATATTCTTGGTTGAAATCGAATCTAGAGTGGAAGTTGAATTTGGGAACTAACAACTAGTTTCTGGTCCGGTACCCATTTTGGTTCCGCTTCCGACCCTGTTTTGGCTCTTATCCAGTTTTGATCCACTTCTGACCCTGTTTTGGCTCTTATCTAGTTCCAATCCCGCTTCCAACCTAGTTTTGGCTCTTATCCAATTTTGATCTTGGCCCCACCATATGATAAGAAATATCTTTT
This sequence comes from Sequoia sempervirens, assembly GCA_007258455.2. Classification (NCBI taxonomy): domain Eukaryota; kingdom Viridiplantae; phylum Streptophyta; class Pinopsida; order Cupressales; family Cupressaceae; genus Sequoia; species Sequoia sempervirens. Next base: position 148,329 of record VDFB02219814.1, read on the forward strand.
ATGCCTAATACTTCTATAGTTCTGCCTTTGATAAAGGCATAGTTTAACCATGTAAATATTATCTTAGGAGGATGGAGAAGGGATTATATGATTGACTAACCTGGATGTTTTGTTCATCTAATACAAGAAGTTGCTGCAGGAATCGAGAAATGTTGACAACATCAGATGAGGCCTCTCAGAGAAGCCAACTAGGTGAAACTTCACGGAAAGGAGTTAGATCGAAGAATATTAAAGTGGAACAACTTCTGTATACCTTGAGATAAATTATGCAAAAAGGAGACAATGGGGAGAATTTATTATTAGATCAGTTTATGGATATCAGGGAGAAGGTAAGAACTGCTAGAAAGGAGTTAATCAAGTTAAAGGAGATACAAAGATTGGTTTTTGTAGAATTTGAAAGGATTAGATTTAAAGATTATTGGTTGGATGGACTTGATTTAGGTACTCTTCAACAAGTGTTCTCTAGTTATGATGAGTACATCCTTGAGCATTCAGTGCAAAAGTGAATTGACTCTTTTCACCATACTCAATATCTACTTTTCTCCTCTTTTGTGGGTTTTGACATAAGCTCAACTTTGAGTTTGATCCATTGGTTTCACTTTCTTCTTGGAATATTGGATTTTTTTTTTTTGTACAATAGAGTGATTAGCCTTGAGACAAGGGTTCATGAGTTTACTTCTATGTTCAATTCCAGTTCCATTAATTGTGGATCTTGATTGATAATTGAGAAACTTGTGCATGTGGCACCCTATATGTATTATTAGGTTCTACTTTCTAAAGGTCGGCTAATTGAAGGAAGATCAGCCACCTGATGATAGAAAATAGAGATTAGATCTAGGATTTCTAGGTGTATACCCTGATATTTGCACTTTTTTAAATGAGCAAAACAACTAAAAACATGAAAAACAAAATACCAAGGACACCTCAAGATTAGCCAAAAGAGAGTGACAAAACACTAAAGAAAGTAGATAATGTAAGACAAATAGTTTTACCTTCCTTTGTAGTTGATACTCCTTTGATTGGCCCTTGCTTAAGATAGGATGTGTGCTCTTTGATGGCTCTATTGAAGATCTTTGCTATGTGTTTGGATGCAAATGCAAGTGGATGTGATTGAAAATTGGATGAGTGCACAAAATGGCAGCATGTAGTTGCAAATTGACTAAGTGTTGTAAATGCTTATTGAGAGGGGGTATTTATAGAGGAACTTGAATTCTCTAGAGAATTCAAGGGTCAAGATTGATCCAACAAGGTCAAGATGAAGGGCTATGGTGGGTTGAGAACCCACAAGCCCTCACATCTTGACATGTGGAGGGTGAAGTGGACAAGGGCATGTGAGGTGGAGATGAGTTGTCAAAAAGGTACATGAGGTGGAAAGGACATGCACCTTGGGGGATGAGAGGATTTCCACAAAAAGGGATTTCTTGTCCCCAAGTGGGAGTGAAAGGGACTTTTGAGGAATTTTAGAATTCCTCAAAAATCTACATGGGAAA